>CAXHSM010000001.1:5677742-5962742 GCA_964019185.1 Maratus speculifer
AAAATAAATAAATAAAATATTTCCCGCGTGTGACATTCCTTTTGCGTCATTTGCGTTGGTTTTATTTTTCTTAACCGGTTCTGATTAATCTCTGGTTACGAGAGTAGCCTGCACGGTAGTTAGGACTCCCGCCAGAGTCTTGTGTAGATTGGTTGAAGGAAGCCTTTGTTTGTAAACATGCCCTTTTCTTATTCCCCTATGACTACGCTTCACAATATTTGTTTGTTTGTTTGGAGGGGGGTTTTTTGAGACTTATAGCGGCTGAGCTGTTGTCTCGAATGATCCAATTTGTGAAAAGACGTCAAGAAAGATCGAAGCAGAGATTAAAAGCGATCAATACTATGTAGGAACTTAAGGGTTGATAGCCGAAAAGATTTAGACTTGCAAAATTCCTTGGAGAACTCAATGAAAGAATGAATACAAGCACCACTCAGCGTTGCAGGATCCCAGCACAGATTACGATGCGATTGGTATTTTCGGCAGGAAAAAAGAATGTGCTCCAGGGAGTCAGAAACATGGCAACTGCTACACCTGTCGTCATTCATCATGCCGAACCGAGAAAGGATGGCAGGGGTGATCAGCATCTTGCTTAAAAGACGCGAAATGATGACATCATCTCTACGATTCGACGCCCAAGTGTACGTCTGCTTGACCAGAGGGATATTACCATGAGAACTAATATATTTGCTCGATCTGTACTGTTGGTTGAGAGTATTATAGATTTCTTTCTTTCTATACTGGATGAGATCCTCAGGTGAAATCCAATTCAGCAAAATGTCAGTGTCACTTACACCTTTAGCGAGACTATCTGCTTTTTCGTTGAGGTGAATTCCACGATGACCCGGCACCCAGCATACCCAGATACTCGGAGAATGCGAAGCAATCCTTTGAATCTTGTTAAACAGCCACAAAATGACTCTAGGAGACTTGAGAGAAACAGATTGAAGGGCGGTGAGTACCGATAGGCTGTCAGTAAGTAGAAGAATGGGGCGCCCCAAGGAGACCAGTTCGTCTAAAGCCGTACCCATGGCCAAAGCCTCAGCAGTAAAGATGGAGTTAATAGTGGGAATTCTGTAGTAGAACTGGGAGGTATCCGAGCACCCTGCGATGGAAGTAATAGCTGAGACTTTGGACGCATCGGTTGCAATGACCTGCCAGCCGTTGGAGAAATTTTGCATGAAGTCCTGAAAGAGCGGGACGATGATGCTGCCATCAAGTTCCTTATTCTGGAAAGGAAGGTCTTCTAAGTGAAGTTGCACCACTTCCTGGCTGCTCGGGAGAGGCATCTGGAAGGGAATCAAATGTTCAAGGCGACCGTCAATCTCTTCTAATATGGGGGCAATGCCGGGAATGCTTTCCACCAAGCAAAACATGTTGCCCTCTTGAAAATCCCAGAAGGGAGACTTGCTGCCTAAAGAGAAATGCTTAATCCAGAAGCCAAACGCCAACGAGTTGATTCTATCAGCCAGCAGGGGGGAGCCAGCATGCTGTCGAAGAATATTTGGTACCCATTTCGGGAGGCCGAGAGCTGTCCTGAGGGCAGTAGTCTGCAACACTTCAAGCTTCTTTAAAATGGACTCACATGCTGATAACAGAGTGGCCGCGCCATATTCTATAATACTCCGGATGGAGGAGTTGGCCAGAGTGAGAAGATGATAGGATCGGGCTCCATAACGGGTATTGCAGAGGGCCTTGAGGATATTGATTCGGTTAAAGACTTTCTTCCGGATGTAATCTGTGTTTGCGAAAAACCCCGCGCCTTGTAATATAAAAACCTAGAAACTTTAATTCGTCGCACCACTCAATCAGACCTCCATTGATGCTAAAATCGAAGTCACAGTCTCCACGTCTTCTAGAGAGGTTGATGGCGTGACATTTATCTGGGCGTATGGTCATCTTCCAATATCGGCACCATTGAGCAATTAAACGAAGGGCTTCTTGGAGTTTAGTTTGGCATAAGAGTAATGAGGTGTCTGCACAATAAATGAAGATGTCATCAGCGTACAGCAAGTACTTGACTCCAAGACCATCCAAAACGTCAAAGAAATCGTGCATGAAGATGGAGAACAAGATAGGACTTAGAACTGCCCCCTGGGGCACCCCTCTTCCAAGGTAGCGATTTGAAGAAAAAATTCCTCTCCAAAACACCTTGATGCTTCTATTCTGCAGAAAACGGTGAAGCCAGCGAAGGATCAACCCTGTAATGCCAATTTGTGCGCACTTGAAGATGAGGCCGTCCACATAAACTGAGTCGTATGCAGCCTGCACGTCTAACGATATCCCCAAAATGAATTTCTTATCCTTCTTTGCACGAACGGTGTCAAGATGTAGCATCTGCAGAGCGGTCTGGCTATCCCGGAATGGCTGGAAGCCAAGGTGCCTATGATGGAGGATGTTATTTTGGAGTAAGTAGTTACTAATGCGATTTGCAATCATGCGTTCACAGATCTTGCACATCACGGAGGTCAGAGCAATCGGGCGATATGAGGCAACATCTTTTTTAGATTTCGCAGGCTTCAAAATAGGGATAATAACAGCAGATGTCCAATTTAGAGGAATTTCTCCGGAGCGCCAGATTTCATTATAAATTTGAAGTAGGTGCATCATAGACTGCTCATTCAATCCCTTAAAGAAGGCAGCACTAATCTTATCTTCACCAGGGGATAAGGATTTGGTGCGGCGGATAGCTTCCTTTAAATCGATGATCTCAAAGGGACGATTTAATTAGCTACCCTTCTCCACCATAATCCAACGGGATTGGCTCATGAACTACATCTTCGCTATAGTGATCAGCCAAGATTTCAGCCTGAGAAACAGCATCAGAGATCAGAGTCCCATCCTGGACGAGGCAAAAATGGGCATCAGGGGGAGAACAAGAGCGATTTTTGATCTTCTTAAAAACTTTGTATAAGATGCGAGGGTCATGTGCGTTCTTGCAAGCCGAATCCCAAAAATGAAGCTTGGCATCCTTGATGACTTGCCGGAGTTTCGCAGCCACCTTCTTATACCTCATCCAGTAGTCCATGGACACGAGTTAACGAGCTTTCCGCAGCAAAAATTTTTTTTGTTTGTAAAGGTTGTTGCACCTTGCTGACCACCAGGCAGGGGTACCTTTAGGATGCGGAGTATTAGATATTTTATGTTTTCGCATGAGGTTCTGTACCAAACTAATGAAGGAAGTGTAGTCAGCACTTGGCTGGGAGGCGAGAGTGCTATTAGCTTCTTGACAGATGCGGTGCCATCTAAAACGAGAAGACTGAGGATGAACAGGAGGCGAAAGAGTTACAGTGATGGAGACGGGAAGATGATCACTGTCGAACGAATCATCTACAACATGGATAGAAGAGCAGGCTAAAAAGTCAGCAGAGCATAACGACAAGTCAAGGAGGGAACAAACTCCACCGGGAGAGATATGGGTTGGCGACGTAGTATTTAGAAGGCAGATAGAACTATCTGCCAGCCAATTGACAAATTCTTCACTGACACTAGAGCAATAAGGAGCACCCCAAAGAGGGTGGTGCAAGTTAAAGTCCCCCAAGATGAAGGAGGGACCCGTAACGGCCTGACACACCTTGACCAAATCATTAGCTACCCTGCCTGAGCTAGAGTAAATGTTAATAAGATTAATGGATGAGCTGCCTTGAAGAATACAAACACCCATGATTTCATTAGTAAAATTGAGAGAAGTGAAGTCGAGAAGAAAAGAGGACAATGTTGAATTAACAGCAATAATTAAGCCACCACCTCGGCGGTCAGTTCTGTCTAAACGGTAAACTATTTTACCAGGAATGTTGAAAGTCTTGTCAGAAGTAAGGTAAGTCTCTTGGAGGACCAACACATCAGCGGTGGTGAAAGGGGAACAATTTAGCCAGGCTGTTTTATTACTGACAGACCTGCAATTCCAATGGAGCAAATTTAGACCCATAGGAAAAAAACACAAAAAAAGATAAACACAGATGATAATATACTGTGAAAATAAGTCCAACCCAGGTGAAATACAGTTCGAATCCACCAATAAAAAAGAATAAAAACCTTGTAAAAACAGGAAAGTTTCATCATCTTGAACTTCCACCCTGATTCGGGCGTTTCCGTCTATCGGGTGAGCTGTCGCTTAACTTGGCTAAGACGTTCATGATCATGGTGGATAAAGTGGTTATAGACTCGATTATTTTTTTCTGTTTGCTGATTGAACTGATTTATTATGATTTTAAGCATGGCGTTGGTTCGATTTTCAATTATTTTTTTAAGTTAATCTAAGTCTGTATTTTGTGAGCTTGCTGCTCTAGCATATGAAGTTGGTTCAGTTTTTTGCTTAAATTGACGTCTCGCGTCAATGAATGAAAGGAAATTTCTACATTTAAACTTAAGCAGTTCAACCTCCTTGAGGCGATGGGAGCACTGACGATAGTCCGCGCGATGTTTTTGGCCGCAATTGCAGCACTTCATGGGCTCTTGACATTGCCCCGTATGCTGAAAACCACATGTTACACATAGTTGTTCGAAAGGACATTTCGTAGTAGCGTGGTTGAACTTAAAGCACTTTGTGCATTGTCTTGGCCGATCAACAAATTGATTTATTTTTTTTATAGTCATCCACATTTTAATTTTGGAGGGGAGAGTGGTTCCCAAAATCGTAACAAATACGGGAGAGACTAAATTTTTGCTATTTTTGCGAATGAATCTTCGTAGTTCAAAAACATGAACGTTATTTGAATCCATTATTTCTTGTCCAATCTCTGAAAGTGGAATGTCAACAGGGACATTGAATAGTAAGAAACGATTGGTTATATTTTCAAAAATAATTCTGGAGGAAACGTCAGCTCCCCAAATAGATGACACCTGACAGATATCGATAGCACAAGACACATCTTTAGTGCTAAAAATAACCCACACAGCACAAATTGGTAAATATGACATCCATATAACGTAAATTACATCTATATACCATGTCTAGAATTCATCCAAGGAGTTTCATATTACGTAGTATCTACGTAGATATTACCATCAGATGTCTCTCCGAATACATCCATATAATGTTCATTGGACATCCAGATTGACGTAATATCTATGTAAAACGGATGTCTATATCCATGTAGATCATTTTCTAAACATAATATCTACGTTATATGTATGTATATATACATCATATCTACATAATTGTACATGTATAAACATCATATCTACGTAATATGCACATGTATATACATCACATCTACGTAATGTAGACATATATATACATCATGTCCATGTAGTATTACATATATATATACATCATATCTATGTAATATGGAACTGTATGCGTATACTAGACACTTCTGCCATCTTGTTTTTTTTAAATTTCAAAAAATATTATACATGAAAGTTTCAGGTTTTAAAAAGTTAAAATTATTGGTAAAAAGCACAAATATTAATTGTTCGGACAATAATAAAGATGATTAACATAAGAAAATATAAGAAATTAGAAAGAATTTTTGTTTTATCATTTTGAAACATGAATAATTTATCTTTTAAAAATGCTTTTTTTTATTTTACATTCAGAAACATTCATCGTCCATCAATATATAAACTAGTTTGTAAGAGCACCAATATTATTTTTTATGCTACTTTAGTATACTTACTTATCACTTTTGACACAGCAGTAGGAATTCCACCATACTCTCAAATTTCTTAAAAGTTTTCTTTTATAAAATCTTCAATGCGAAGATGAATCCTTACTCCTCGCAAAGGCAGCATACAGTCCAAGGGCACCATCAATTCATCACCACACAGATCCCAGTTGCTCGCAAAAGATCACTAGTGATAGTTGCTTATTATATAAGAAAACTACACACCTGTGATCTTTTGAAAGCATTCAAATTTGAAGTAAGATCTGTCAGATGTTTATCTCCACTGGCATATGTTTTGTATTAATTGAGATATTGTTTCTCGACATAACATAAAAAATAATATTGACGCTCTCTACAAACTAGTTTTCTTTCTTTTTTTAAATACATTACTCGCTTAATTATATGTTCTAAAAATGCATCTACAAGCAACGACAAAACTAGGACTTATTTTCTCATTACTTTTAACATTTTGACCATTGAATCTATTGAATTCATGATTGAACTAAATATTTATTATACATTCAAACACAAAGACTCAAATCAAAGAATTTTCCATAGACAGCATTTTACTTTTGAATTTTGATAATGAATTTCATCTTCAAAAAAATAAGAATAATAAATAAATGCTTTAAAAAAAAAAAAAAAAAAAAAAAAAAAAAAAAACAGTAAATTTTTAATTTAACAAATATTTTTAAACTGATGACCTATGCTGTAAGATAAATCGATACATACTTGTATCGATAACTTTTGAGATTAAGAAACTTTTTTATGAAACAATTTTTTAATGAAATAATTTAATAACATAATAAAGAGATAAGTTTTTTTAATGTTCGAAAATTATTTATTATCAAGCAAATTTATACTTGTTTTCATTTGATAGAGTTATTTCCTTTTATTCAAGAGAAATTCACTGTTTGAAAGTTTTTATTGTTTTGTTGACCTTTTTTTTTTTTTTTTTTTTTTTTTTTTTTTTTTTTTTAATTGAAACAAACTGTTGATCCCAAAAGGTTTTTGTCCTGTATTTATACAAAATAATATTTAGTAGCATTTGAATTAGACAGAGTTTGAGGCGTATGGGAGAAAGAGAATAAGAAATTAAATATAATCCAAACACTTTGTAGTATAGTTTGTTGTACGAAATTAAGATTCACTATAAAATTAAAACATTTAAAATTTCAAATCAATGAGTAACCATGTAAGTTAAGTACAAAAATCATTCTACTATTATAATATGTCAAGAGAATATCAACAAATTTGAAAAATTAATTCAAAATCAATTTCATGATTAAAAATTTGTTTATAGTTATTTAAAAATAAAGTTTAAAATCACAAAAGAAAAAACTACTAAAATATAATGTCAAATAAAGATGCACAGTAAAAAAATAACTCAAAGTATTTACTTACATACAATCCAGCTGGATATATAATCCAAATATCAGTTGTATCACGCATCTAAATTATAAACATCACATAATTCTATTGTTATATTCAGTGGTTGTTGTAAATTCTAATTGTTTTAAATAAACAAATTTAAATCTTCTTCTTAATACAACTAAAAATTCATAAAAATAGGAATAAACTATCTTTGATAGTCTGATTTAAACGAACTGAAAAACTGCTAAAAACAAAAATTTCAATAATGGCGTCGGCGTGTTCTGTTTACAAAACAACACAAAGTTGATGTTGCCACAAGACAAAATGTATCAGAAATAAAATATTTAACTCTAATTTACCTCCATATTATGTTAGTCTATAAATTGTTGGGATATAGACGTATTCTGTACATAATTTATTACGATGATCTAGTTTATGTTTTACAATAGACGTAAATTCTATGTCCATATTGTGTTGGTCTATATTATGTTGGGATATAAACATTTGATGGATGTCATGTGCTGAACAATCCAGTTTAAGTATTAGAATAGGGCATTCCAACATGACGTCAGGGACATTACCGCCCAAAATCTTCTATCTGCGCAACTTCACGCACATATTATTGGCATCTTTCAAGTGAATGTATGGTTACCATTTTGGCTGCTTTATCGCATTTGATTTAAATGCCAAATGCTTTAGTTAAATTAGCCTTAATCATTTGTTTTTAATAGAAATTTCAGAAATCTTTGCGCTATCCAAACTTGAATGTAAATGAAAGAAATATATTACGTAAGTGTTTTGTAATTGTTTTCTATTTAATAATCTGTCCGATTACTTCTTGTTCAATATTTCGTATAATTTTTTGTCTGTTACGTGAATAGTAATATTTCTAGTGCTAGAATCATGCCTGCTTTTCAAATACTTGTAAACTGTTTTTTACATTTTTATATTAAAGCTTATTTATCATTATGATAAGTATACTAGAATATTTTATAAAAAAGACATTGTATATTTTGAAAAATATTTGTGATATACAGTGAAACCTCCAAATAAGGGACACACATAGGACCGGAACTTTTGTCCCTTAAATAGAGGTGTCCCTTAGTCGGAGTTTTTTCTTTTTTTTAAACTTATCTTTCAGATAGACATAAAATATAACATTAAATTAAAGGTGAAGTTTAAATGTACCAGAAGGCTATGAATTACGTTAATCAGACACAACAAATAGATATTTAATTCATTGAAATTTTTAATCGATTACTTCATTAAAAGATTTGTAGAATTATTGATTTACATTTTTTACACAAATATTTCATACATGTAAAATGTACATTTAAAAGAATCTTACTTAATCAATCAAAAGTGATTCTTTTGCAGATTTCAATTTTTCATTACAAATCTTTCAAGTGTTCATTTACCATGCATATAAATTTCAATCCTTCATTATCAGCAACATTTACTAAAAAAGTATTGAACTTTACATATTTTAAAACATCTGTAAAGTTCTTTATTTCACAATTTCCATTTCTTCTTCAGTTTCATAGTCATCCTTACAATTTTCAGCACTACTTTTGATGGGGATAAAAACACGAATTGTGGGTAAATCAATTCACATCAAATCACATCAATTGAGTCATATCAACATGACTGTCTGTCTGTTTGATAAGCTCTCAAAAATCTATTTTTGTTTTCATCACTGGCTACTTCATTATCTGAAATGCAAAAACCAGCTCCTTTCATCGCATTTTCAGGTGTCCCTTATTCAGAGGTAAATACATTACTCGTCCTATATCAAGGGACTGGGACCGGAACTTTTGTCCCTTAAATAGAGGTGTCCGTTATTCGGAGTGTCCCTTATTTGGAATTTCACTGTACATGCTTGTCGATTTTTTTTTTTTTCTCCTTTCAATCAATACGCAACTACAATATTTCCTTCTAGTTCCTGCAAGATATATTCACAATCCTTCACGGAAAATATATATTTAAAAATATTTTATTAAAGTTTTTTTACTTTTAAAACAGTCAATTTTGCAGACCTATTAATATGAAAACATATACAGTAAAGCATCGTTTATACGACGATCACTTATACGACGTTTACATTTATACGACGTTTTGATGTGGTCCCGATTCATTCCTATTCATTTTAATGTAAAAATATATCTTTTATACGACGCCCAAAATCGTTTATACGTCGAATTTTAGATTTTGTATAGGTTTATTTTTGTTAATTTTTCTTGTGTATTTTACGAATGAGCGGAAATTGGTAGCTATGAATGACACCAAAGAGCGTGTTTAAATGCACTCCACATTATAAAAATGTGGGCTGGTATTTGATTAGTCTGATAAATCAGCTTACGTGTAACAGATTACACTGGGAGGGGTCATTCTTTTTTCGGGGATGGTCAGCTTTCCCGACCTGTTTTAAGTTGCAAACAGACTATCTTTCTAACTGTTATCAGTATTGGCGACTTTTAGTTGGCACGCCGGGTTTTTTATCTTTAACTTTAAATGGAAAGGAAATGATGTACTGCAAATGAGGAACCTTTCGGTGAAACATAAATAAAGGTACGCATATTTAAACTGCTTACTAATTCCCCCCCCTCCCCGTTTTTTGGGATTCTTTGTTTATTTTGGTTTGTTTAATTTAAAAATTCATGCAAATCATCACGTTAAACACTAAAATTAAGTGAAAACAAAATTAATTCTAGTTTTGGAAGTGAAAATCGGTTATACGTCATTATCGTTTATACGACGTTTTTCGGTAGTCCCTTCGGCGTCGTATAAACGATGCTCCACTGTATCTGCCAAATTTCCCCCCATTTTTTTCTACTCAAATAAGTATTTTATTTGCTAAAAGTTTTATTTAAATTAAATGAAATTGAATAAGTACCAAATAAATATAACACAGTTTATGAATTTTCTGAACTCATTTAAGTTAAACAAGTAAAAAAAATTATGCCTTAAGCATAGATTATGGAACACTTTCGTACACTTCCTCTTCCTGAAATCATTAACAAAACATCATTATCTATAGAAATAAGGTGTTACTGTTCACAGCCAAATATGTATTCTAATACTTTTGAACAGCCGAATATTTGATTTACCGATTGATATATATATACTACATAATGAGTAAATTTAGTCTTGCAAGAAAACGCCTATCTAGTTGAAAATTTTCTTTCAACAATTAATATTAATAGATCAAAACATACTTGAATACTTTTGTTCAGCCCTGTAGTTTATCTAGTACCCTTATTATATGAAAGTATTTTGTTAAAATTTAATTCATATAAAAATACTCTTTAAACTACTACCATTGTTAAGTAAATTGCTTTATGCTTATCAGATTGGAAAGCCTAAACATAGATGGGTTGCACTACAGGGGACGGTTAATTCTGGGAAAACTACATTCGCTTTGGGTGTAGTTAGTTGATTTATTTAATGGGGTTCCTATGAATATTAATACAAATGAGGACAATAGCTAAAATTTCAGCTAGGGCAAGCTATCCGCATGCTTTTCTTACATATTATGATACATATATTCTTACATATTTCCATAATATTGAGATTGACAGAGTTATGAGAGAAATGATGGATGGGAATAAAGAACACTTTCCTGCCGAATTGTATAAGGTGAACTGTCAATCGGGATCCAGTTTGTTAAATTTTTTTTTCTGAATGAACAGTTCTACCAGGCTCACAAAGATGAATTTCAAGAAGTTAAATTTGATTTAAAAAAAAAAAGCTATTGTTATCAATATCAATAAGTATGATTTTTTTTTAGTAAATTTTCGCAAAAGTTTCATTTAAGGGAAAAAGTATGTATAAATTAAATATTGAAAAATTTTCTAGAAGTTTGTGAAATGTTGGGTCTAGAATTCGATATTAGGGCAAAGCATGAAAGCCTTAAAGATCTCTTTCAGGTAAGTGTTGCAGTCAAATTTAGAAGTAAGTAATACATTTTCTTTAATTTTTCAAAATCTATTTATCTGTTTACTTAATTTTTTTTTTTTTTTTTTTTTTTTTTTTTTAGAATTTAAACCGCTACACAGGAATTGTGTCGGCTGTGCCAACAATGTATTGGAATAAAAGCTACTGCAAAAGAAATTCGTCCAGATTGCACCCTTTTGGCAGAATCGGCACTCCCCTATGAGAATCATCACAGGCATAGACAAATCCCGGCATCAACTGTGACCCTGCATGCTAAAGATTTCTCTTCAAGAAGATCTCCCATTAAAAAAAAGTGAGATGTGACAATGGCAACAGAAGAATATGTTTGTAATTATATGTGAATAAAGGCATAACGCTTGGAGAGTTTCTAGCGCGGGTAGCGCCTGGCACACAGTGTTCGGCCGCTCACACAGGAAACTCCTCCCGGTCAATGCTTTTGTTACATATAAAAAAAATTATAAAAATCAAGAAAAAGAAAACACATATAAACAAAAACAAGTAAGTTTACTTCAGTTATATTTATTTGAGATATAAGTTTAATATATAAAAGAAAAATTAGGTAAATTTAAAAAAAAACTTTTTTTTCCCTCTAATTTTTTTTTAAATGTTCGCATATAAAAGCTTTTTAGTTTATCTTAAAAAATTTCGAAGGGCATTGCTGATGGTACGTCTTTATCCTCTAATCTAGAGGACTGATTTTTCCTACGCTTAGATTCTTTAGGATGTTCAGTTTTAATTCAACATTGTGCAAATTGTCAGCAATACATAGAATTTTTGTTGGGAATTTGATCCAAGTTGCATTGTTTTGGATGTTAACTTTACATTATATTGCCTCAAAACTGGCATGTTAAAAAAATTATTGTATAAAGTATATTATTGAGGAAAGTCCCACCTTAGAGAATTCTGAATGCCTTTACGGCTTGTGTGGATAGGTGCATTATCTTGCTGTTAATCCTTTCTTCTTTTTTTTTTTTTTTTTTTTTTTTTTTTTTTTTTTTCATGCTAGAAGTGTTGTAACAAATGAAAGATGGTCAAAAAGAGTTTGTATATATATGTTTGAATTAAAATTTTCGGAAATATACACAAGTGACTCAACGTCACTGAACGAAAAGCAGTCTAATGCTGCAATGATTACATCAATTAACTGTTTTGAGAAGATCTCTTTTTCTTTTTTTCAAATTGTCGCAATAGTTTTGAAATTTTATTTTTATTTACATTTTAGATCATGGTCTATATTTTAATTTTTTACAAAAGAGCGCATGTTTTTTGTTATCTCATTGTCGCGTGTCATTTGTATTGACTGTGAAATATTTTGAAATTTTATTTTTATTTATATTATGATTATGGAACTTGTTTGATGGTTCTGAAACATGTCAATGTCATTTATTTTTATTATAACACCTTTTTTAAATAAAATTTAAAAAAATTATTAAAATGTTTATATAAAAGGTGAATGTTTTATAATCTGGTGATTTAAAAAATCAATTGGATTTAATTAAATTTTTATAATATCAGGACTATTCAAGTTTCACTTATTTTCATCAGAGAAAGTAACCTGCAGCAAATTGTTGTCCCAAGTCATTACTTGTGTGGTTGAAAATATTATTGAGATGATTTAAGAAAGAAAAAAAAAGATTTTATTAAAACATCAGTTAGGTGGTGGATCAATTGCAACATGGGGCTGTTTTTTGTTCAAAGATGTGGAGCCATTTGTATATGTTTTTAGCAAAATTTAATTGAAAGACATGTACAAACTCTTTCTGGCCATCTCTCATTTGTTGATACATTTCTGGCAGGGGGGAAAAAAAAGGATGGCTATAACAATGAGATAATGTGCCTTTCCACAAAACATTAGTTCCACAAGAAAAAATATTGAAGTCTTGCAATGGGCGCTCAGAAATCCAGTTTTAAATCCTATCAATAACTTATGGTGAGATCTAGAAGATTGAGTTTATCAAAGTCTATGATTAAGGATGAATAGCACAAACACAATCCCGAACAGTGCAAAAATGAATGATGTCGAGGAATGGTGGAATATTTGCAATCATTAAACTTCAGAGGTGGTTGCATAATATATGAAATATTAGTTCCTTTGGTTACTATGTTGAATTTATTTGCTGTCCTTATTGTTTTTACACAGGCAAAAATGGTGTTTTTTTTTTTTTTTTTTTACAATTACTTTATTTTCGTAATAAAATACTTAGTTTTGTTGATTTTTTTATTAGCTTTTCAACTTGATACCTTTTATAAGGAAAAAAGATTTATTCGTTTTGAAATTTTTAAGAAAATCAACATTTTTTGCTGTGTTTATACGGCAAAGTAGTTATTAATGGGCGTAATCAAGAATTACTGCTTTTATATTTCACATTGATTTTAATATAAATTTATTAATAGTTTAAATAATTAAAAAACTTTTTTGAATAGCGAAAGAAACCTGTAATATGTTTGGGTCAATTTAGTATAAAAATCAGATGACTTTCATGAAGATATAAATTAATGTTTTTGAAATGGGTTCAATTATATCATCCTCAAAATCATGCTCTTCCAGCTGTATCAAGATTTAAGATAATATGGATATACAATCATTTCCTGGTCCATTTGGATCCAAGAAACTCAAATAAAATGTCAAAAATGGGTGTTACTAATTGAAAATTCAAAGTTGATATAATTTTTTAAATGTAGATGACTTCGAAAGCATAATTTATACACAATAATAATTAATAAACATTATGCTCAGTCTGATTCCTAGAGTTTATGATTATTTTTGGAATAATTATTTCAGAATAACCCCTTTCATTCCACTTATCACCATTGATGCTCTAGAAATTGGTAACTGAAAACTAAGAATTTTTTTTTTTTTTTTTTTTTTTTTTTTGCTACGCGCGAAATAGAGTTTCTGCAATGCTGCAAAAAGTTCAACCTTTGTTAAAAATTAAATATTTTTTTAACGTAATAAGATTTATTTATCAATCAGTTAAATATGAGATAAATTTAATTTCTGTTACAATCTGACAGTTATTACTTTTGCGAGTCAGATATTTTGTAGCAAGAGGCATTTTGTTCTAGCCTGAAATCATGACTTTATCTATATACAAAATGCTAAATTTATGTTTCACTATTACAAAATTTGGTACAGCACAATTTATGCTGTGGTAGTGTATTAACGCAATTGCAGCATAAATTGTACTGATGTGCCAATAAGAATAAAGAGCAATCTCGTTGTTTGCACGCGCATACAGTTATTGTTTGGATTTCTTGTTGCCTTGTTGTTTGCTGATTTTTGATGCCTGTTTTGCACAAAAACAGATCAAGATGCAATTTTATTTTTTTCAGGAGCGATGATACAGGAATTAAACTCTATATCGGGCCATTTTCCACTGAAATCTGACTAACTGCTTTGTTTTTAAATAATGTGTTTTGAATTTTGAAAGTGTTTTATTTTATGATTTGTCGCAAAAATTTTAGGCATAGATTGGGGATACTTAAAAACCATCAAATCTGTAGCTGCAGTGGCGTTAATACGTAAGTATCCAAAATTTATACAAAAAAGAAATGGTCTAATAAAGATTAACTTTATTACACTAAAATAATTTACAGAACACTCTTCCCATGATTTGCAAAATTCTTTTGATAATTCAGGGGCGATTGTGTTCAGATTATATACCTCAATTCAGGTATTTTGTAAATTTACTGTACCAAAATTCCAGTTTTTATGATAATTCAATTCTTAAAATAAAATATCAATTTCATAAGATTGCTAAACATAATTAAAGTTTATATATTATGTAATTTGGCCTTCCTGTTATAAATATGTTGTCTTTTCTCCTTGTTCCCATACAGAAACATTTTCTCGCTAAAATTTCAGGTATTTTTTCATGAGCCCACGATCCCCCTGATAATTAGTTTTCAAGGGAAATATTTAAATTTCGATAATCAAGAGAAATGTCTCACGGATTTTATTCCTCGAAGTTGCAGGATTTTGTGTCCCGCGTGCTTTATTATTATTATATAAAAAAAACCTATTACAATTTCTCAATATAATCATCATTTTTTTTAAATAATAGATCTTTCCATGATTAAATTTAACATTTTTAAATTTGAAATACATACTAGAATTTCCTTATAGTTATTTAACCACGGAAAGTTTGTCATTAAATAGAGTGAATATTACTAATCAAAAATTATGTTGTAGATTTTGTGAATTTTTAAAAAAAATCACTCGCTGTTTCATTCCAAAGCTTGCAGAGTCCAAAAGTGTCAACAGGTTTAGATTCTTCATAAACAAAGATCATGTTTTCAAATCAACAACAAAATGTTTTTTACCATCTGATATTTTTGTCTTTTTTTTTCTCAAATTATTTTCATAAAGCATGGTTTTAATTATAGGTGCATTCAGGTCTGACTTTAAAGGGGGAGGAAGAAACAAGGTATTAAGACCTAAAGTATTGATAATTTGCAAATTATTCGGTGAAAATCTAACCCAGGGCGCCATGGCTATTAAAATTTTTCTTGAGTGCATGTTTTCTCTCTCAATCATATGCAGAGATGATTATTTTGGTTTCCTATTCTAAAATTGTTTTGATCTATCTTTAATTTTTTTGTTGTGAAAAAAAAAAAAAAATTGTGCTGTTTGTTTGTTGAGTGAGGATTATTCCCTTAATGAATTCTCAAAAATTAGTGCACTAGTCAGAATACATGTGTTCAATAAGAGAAAGAATATTTGAGCAGCTTAAGAATTTAGGCTTGCAAAGTTTTCTTGAGACAATGGTGCACCGGACAGCGGGCCAGTCTGAGCCTGCCCGTGACCTCCCTTTAGGATCTGCCATTACACTTACATATACAGTAGACTCCCTCAAATCCGCACATATTTTACGGATGTAAACAAAGAAACATTCAGTTCAGATGTAGGTGCAAAATTTGACTTTTTTAGTTTTATATCAATTCCATATATTTTTTAATTTGTAATTTTTGTTAAGGTTATTGAATTCATGTTTTTTCATGAAGAAAGAATAATTTATTTCTGAAAAAATCAAGATATTGCTGATATCAATGGTAATCACAATCTTACCAAATATATTTATGTATTAATCAAGCTTTTTTAGTTATTAAGTCTGGCTAAACCTGAAATAAAGCTTCATTATTTTATGATCTTGATGTGAATTAGCAATGTATCTTTATGAAGCAAGTTTCATTGAATAATTTAGGAAAAACACATTTCATCTCTATAATGAATATTTAATTGTACATTATTACTAATTTGACCTTTGCTTTTAGTATTTTTATCATTTTAAAAACTATCTAATTTTTTATTATTTTAGTTTATAACTTATTTTAATATTTTACATATTGTAAGCATCCATTATACTTTTGATTTCATTATTAATTACATTCAAATTTCCTTTTAAAAAATATAAACAAAGCAATGACCAGAAATCTGCAAAATTCTAAAATCCGCAAAAGCTCTGGTCCCAAGCTGTGCGGATTTAAGGGAGTCTAGTGTATCCTTTTTTTTGTACATTCACAATCATTTTACTTTTCTCATTTAACAATTACCATGAACATTTTTCTATTAACTATCTTTTCTTTTTTTTTTTTTTTATAGTATTTAGAAAAGTTTTAGTTTATTTTCTAATACAAAATTTTATGCCAAATAAATAAATACATTTTTTAATTATAGCTACTAAAGTTTTTGTTTTTGCAGTTATGGTAATGATAATAATAATAATCTTGGTGATGATAATAATATTTAATTAAATTCAGACCCAAACAGAGAGTAGTAGAGTGGTTAAACATTACCAGGGCCTGACTCGTCTAGCAGTCTTGGCTTCAGTTATAAAAACAAGCACAAATATTTGAAAATTCATTTTTATCAAGAAAGTTTTGGTATTGTGCCTCTGTTTTTATGACATGACTAATTTCAGACATGCAAACAGGAATTAATCAAATAGAATGTTGAATAAAGTCACAAGAAGGTTTAGCATTTTTTTTTTCTTTTCTTTCATATCTTAAGGGGCTACTTCAGTCAAATGAAAAGACCCATTCACTAATGCTAATCCTATGGAAGAAATTTATACAGATATCTCGGTTGCATTTCAATATTTTTAAATGATGTTTTGGCTTTGGATATCTGAGATCGATCTGTATGCATGACGTTAGTTACTTTTTTCATTTTGTTTACAGTTATTTTTTACACGGACGCTTTCATTTTTGGAATCGGTTTGGAAAGCGAAAGCAACCCCATAAAAAATATCTGCAACAAAATCGAAAAACTAAAAAATGACCTCCATTCAGATCAATCTGAGTTATCCAATGCAAAAAGAATCATCTAAAAATATTGAAATGCAACCGAGATATTTTTATAAATTTCTCCCATAGGATTAGAATTAGCGAACGGGTCTTTTCATTTGAGTGAAGTAGCCTCTTAAACATTTTCATTTAGAGTTAATCAATGATTTCAATTAAAATTGAATTATATTTTCAATATTTTAAATTTTATTTAAAATCTTTTTAAATAGAGGTTAAAATCTTTTTATTTAGAAATAAAAGAAGGTTACAAATGCATCTTACATTATAAATGTATACATAATTGTATACAAATAATACTAATAGTTTTTTTTAAATGGTAATGTCCAGCAAATTTATTATCTGTAATAAAGCCTGTTCATAACGGAATCCTGCTATAAACAAAAAAACAACAAACATATGTATCATATGTATATACAGTAGACTTCCTCATATCCACAACTCTCTAAAATCCGCACATATTTTATGGATGTAAACAATGAAACTTTCAATTTGGATATTGGGAATTTTTTTTTTTTTAGTTATGTATCAATTCCATAGGTTTTTTATTTTGTAATTTTTGTTAATATGACTGAGTTCATGTTTTTTCATGAAGGAAGAATAAATTTATTACAGAAAAAGTTCAAAATAGTGCTGATATTACTGGTAATCACAATCTTCTTACCAAATATATTTATGCATTAATGAAGATTTTTTTTGTTATTAAGCCTGGCTAAACTTGGAAAAAAAAAACTTATTTTGTGATTTTGATGTGAATGAGTAATGTAACTTTATGAGGTAAGTTTTGTTGAATAATTTTGAAAAAATACATTTAATCTTTAATAATGAATATTTAATCATACTCTATTGATTATTAACTTGACCTTTCCTATTAAAACTTTAATCAATTTATAAATTATCTAAATTTTTACTATTTTAGTTTATTACTTATTTTAATATTTTATTACATTGTAAGCATTCGTTATAGTTCCAATTGCACTATTAATTGCACTCAAATTACTGTTTAAAAAATGTAAACAAAGCGATGATCAGAAATCTGCAAAATTCTAAAATCCGCACAACCTCTGGTCCCAAGCTGTGCGGATTTGAGGGAGTCTACTGTATATTATTAACCCCTTGGGGATGAGCGACTGATATATGTGGCATTTAAAATTCTCAGAATCCTTCATTATTCCCACCAGTTATTTTTTAAGTTTACCTTATTTAATTGGAGTATTATCACTATTTAAGTACAGAAAATTTCTGTATTGAAATATCAGTGATTAAAGATTTAAAATTAAACATTGTGAAGGAGCTAACTGTATTATTAAAAGAAAATCATTGCTGCAAGAATAATAAGACTTGGTAAAAAACTATGGAAAGTAGGGTTCATTATAGCTGTATGTACTAGAAAAGTAAGAATGGATATATCATAAACATTCAAAGTGATATGAAGCTAAAATAATATCAAATATTGCTATTCTGTATAACTCTTTCAATTTTTTTTTTTTTTTTAAATCCTTATCTATGTATAAGGAATTTAACTCGGTACTGAGGATAAAAGGTACCGCATATTTAAACTTCATTTCACATTTCATAAAACTAAATTTAGCTTAATAATAACCTTTTGTTTAAGTACTTTTATGTTAACTGAGAGCAAATTGTTTCAATAGTATTTTTTACCTCGCTAATGCAGTTTTTATTTTTTGTGATTTAGATAAAAATAATGCTTTAATATTAAAATAAAATTAGTGATTGACCGAATCAGGAATTTCGCCGATTACCGAAAATTAGATCAAAGTGTGCACTGAATATTCGGTATTCGGCAACCGAATACTTAAAATTTTTTAATAAATATTTTTGCATGTATTAACTTTTTTAATAATGATAGAAAGTATTTTTAGGCTTCTCCGACCTTTCGAAGAAATAACAAAAATTATAAGTAACAAAAAAACTTTAATTTCAGAAGTAATACCTATTATTTCTACATTGAAACGTTACTTGGAAAAGTGATAATGTAGAATTTTTTGGAGTGGGAACCATGAAAGAACCAAAAAGATTCGCAGAACGTTTTTCAGAAATTTATGATGATGAGTTTTATTTTTTAGCCTCTATTTTGGATCCCAGATTCAAAACAGCTTTTTTTTAAAGATGGATCAACTGCTAATAAATAAAAAAATGTATTTAAAAATAAAGTGCAATAAATAATAAATATATCCTCTCAAACTGAAATTACTGAGCCAAATTAATCACAAAATTTCAATAAAAAGATGCCCTGTCATAAACTGTGCATTCATCATTTTGGGAGTGCTTTGTTGAAATTGCTACAAGTGAAAAAACAGAAAGTGAAAATCCTTCTACTGAAAATGATATCATCACATTAGACATTAAAGCTTCAGATGAATTGGCTGCATACATAGTAATACCACTTATATCAAGGGAAGACAACCCGTTAATTTAGTTGAAAAAAAAAAAAAAAAAAAAAAAAAAAACATAATAAGTATCCAACGTTATCCAAGTTAGTTAAGAAATACTTATCTGCGCCTACCAGTAGTGTTTACAGTGAACATTTATTTCCCAAAGTAAAATGGATTTATGAACAAAAAAGAAACATTATAACCAGATAATGCTGTACAGCTTTTTTTTGCCTCATATTTTGTCCATATTAAATTTCAATTACAAATAATTATAATGCATCATTTTATAAATTATCACTTATATAACTGAGGCATACTATTGAAATAAATAACATTAAATGGGCATTAGCCATCATGTACTTTTAGAGTAATACTTAACCTATTATTTTTCATAAATTATTCTAAAAATTCAGCCGAATATTTATAAGTATTCGGCCGAAACCGAATATTCGGTTTACATGCTGAATCACCGAATACCAAATCAACTATTCGGTATTCGGTCAATTCCTAAATAAAATGCCTTGGTTTGCCTTATTATTTTCTGTTTTTCTTCCTCTTTATTTTAATGAAATAATAAAAGATTTATATTTTAAATGAAATGAATGCAATATAAAAAATTGCTAGATTATGGCAAGAACATTGTCAATATATAAACTGTGGCTAACTAATAAAAAATATAGTTTTTCACAAGGAACTATTCTAATATTAATAAAATACAGTAAAGTATGGTAAGAAGGAACTCCTAAGGATTTTTTAAAAGGTGTGCTTTATTAATTTTAGTATGTATAATGTTATGGTTATGATATTCTTTTTACTGGGACTGTAATATTCCTTCTTGATCATTAATGCAGGATTTTTTGAGACAGCAATATCATTACATCAGAAATTTCATAGCTTTTGTCAAAGAAATACTATATATAATTATATTTGCTGAGTGAAATCTGTCAACATTTTTTAGTATTTAAACTGTACCATCAAATTTATTTTAAGAAACATATCTACAGCACAGATTCAATTTGTTCAGGCTAATATTAAAAGAATGCTGAATTCTTCAGAATAATGATAAATGCTATATAGAGGGGATTCTAAAATACTGGCATTTTATTAACTTATGAATATTAAAGTACGAATATGTCGAATTTCTCAATATCATTGGTCTTACTCTAGCATTTGGTTTACTTTCTAATTTAATAAATTCTAATTCAGAAATATAAAGAAGTAACAGAAATTTTAAATATGATACTGAGGAAAAAAAAAAAATTCATTAGAAAAGCAGAAATTAAAAAGGAAGTAAAATTCACAAATAAGTTGTGATAACATCTACAATGAATCCTTCATGCTTTTGTTAAAAAAATAATAATAATAATAAAGCGTTCTGGTTCGACATTACAGCCTAATATATTACAATACAATTTTATCTTTTAAAAAAGGAGCGTTTTAGTTCGAATTACAGCCTAGTATATTAAAATACGATTTTATATAAATAATATTTATATATAAATAGATGAATATACAATAAGCGTTAAAAGTGAAGCATTAAATAAATATGCAATTTTCCGCTCGCAATATGTCAATCAATCGTTATATTTTTTGTAATTATAAATTTTCTTTACTCCAAAGTAAATAAGTTGAGTAATAAAACATTTTTTTTTTATTACAGCTGCTTATGAAACTTTTTTATCTACTATACATTTTTTAAATATTGATAATCATAATTTTTCACGTTGATTTAATTATTATTCTGAAATACATTATAGTAAGTGATGCTTCATGTAACTTGTGATAATAATTTGTTGTTTACATCTATAATATGTCAACAAAAATATACGAGGTTGCCAGAAAATCGCCAAAAAAAACGCCAAATCTCCCGCTTCATTGGGGGTGATGACGTCAGTTTTGTAGAGAAACATTAAAATCACGTGACCGCTGCCATTCGATGAACTGCCCTATTATTAAAGTAAAACTTTCGGTCCAAGCCTGGCCCATAGAGAAAAATTAGTAGCCTGACCCAGCCCAATTTAGTAGCTAAAAACAGGGCCCGAACTCAACTCAGCCCAGAAAAAATGTTAAAATTTCGACCCCAAACCCGGCCTGGCCCGAGTGAATTTCTACAGAACATTGATAATCTTACCAGCCAGCAAAATCGAATGTACAGTTGAAAATCATTATGACAAAATTTACACAACTGTAAAAATAGTTTCTGTAACAATTTTAAAAACTAGCTAGCAAATAATAATAATTAAAAAAAAAGTCTTCAATTTTTAAAGTTTACCTAAAACTTTTTACAGCTTTCCTGAATATTTTAGATGAACCGATTGGTCACAGGTGTGTATTTCTGTTACGAAAACCCCCTTTTGAAAGTATAAAGAAATATAGTAATTGATTTTACCTGTTTTGACCATAAAAATAATGCAATAATTGAATTATTTTAAAATCCTCTCTTTGATAAGACCTACTCCAACCAAAATCTTCCGTGTGCACGTGTGGCGTGAACTACATATTTGAACGGAACCTATGGTGCCTCCATGGCTCAACATTAGAATTATTTACAATCAAATTTTTCTTCATTGGCAACATCGGTTGGAACGCTTCTTATTTTTGTTATCGCGGGAAGCGAATGCTTCAAATCAACAAATGTTATTTTGATTGCATTAATTTTAAATCCCTGAAAGATGGCCATTGAAGCCGTGATCATCACTCGATAAATTTCATTCTCATTATTGAGACTATCATTAGATGCGGAAAGACTTTTGTGGGGAGGTATTTATGTAATTTTTTCACACAACTCTGATGAATTTCATTTATTTTAAATCAGCGATCCTTAAAATTTCTATCAAATATAGGGGGGAAATAGCGTTTGATTGTACTTAATCGCTGTAAGATTATGAGTACATACTCGCTTAAATCTATAATTTCAGATTGTTAATTTTTGATAAGATTTTTTTATTGTTTATGTGGAAGAGATTTAAATGAAACTGAAGCGAAAAATTTGTGTTACTGTCTTGTCATTAGCACCGATTTAGTATTATACAAGCATCAGTACTTTTTGCATTATAAAAGAATTTTAAAAGATTCCCATCTTTTATTGTATGATATTTTGCATTTACTCATAAGTATACACAGAGGAATGCCCCCAAAACAGCCCTTCCTACGCCCATGCATTTTTTTTTTTTTAAATCTTCTCATTTAATTCTGTATCATGCAGAGTTCTTTGATAATATATCAATGGATATATATATCTGATCAAGGATGGAATTTTTCTAGAAAATCTTACCAGCCAGCGAAATGCAACATACAGTTGAAAATTTTTATTATAAAATTTACAAAAGCTCAGAAAAAGTAGACGGTATACGTATTAACGCCACTGCAGCAGAAGTTGCGGTGATGCACCAAGAAAGAGCAATCTTGTTGTTTGTGCTTTTTTAGTACTTTCTTTTTTTGTTCCTTTTTTATGTCATTTTTTTAGTACTTTCTTTTTTTGTTCCTTTTTTATGTCATTTTTTTAGTGCTTTTTTTGCTCATTTTTGACGCTATTTTTTTGTGTACGAGCGAACAAGATTTCCTTTTATTGGCACATTAGCGTAACTTCTGCTGAGGTGGCGTTAATATGTAAGTACCAAGTAGACTACTGTAAACTATGTGTAACACGGAAATTTGTCTAATTAGGAAAGATTTTTAAGTCCCTGTGAAACAATAAACATAAAATAAATTTTGTCTTACGTAGAGATGTAAATTTTCTGGAAAAATATAAGTGGCAGAAAAAAACGGAAAAATTGGAAAAATTGATTTTTCATGATTGTTCCTCCCAAATAAATTATATTTTCGGCACAGATGTCATATACGCACCACATTTGCGCATGCTTTTTTCTTCCGCCAATTTGTCATTGCACATCTGTGCCAAGAAGAAGATCCGTTTAATAAGCTTTTAACAATTTAAGAATTTATTTGTTAAAATACAAGTTTATTACAGTTGTTAGAAAAATAAAATGGGAAAAGTTAAAAAATTAAAAAGTTAAAAAATAGAGAAAAAGATCATGAAAAAACATGGCGAAGCTTGTCAAAAGATCGAAAAAAACGGCAAATTTCGTCCAAAGATTGCAAACAAACACAACCAATTTCGTCAACAGATCTCGAAAAAACATGGCAAAACTTGTCAAAAGATCGAAAAAAACAGCAAGTTTCATCAAAATATCACGAAAAAATGGAAAGTTTTGGCAAAAGATCGCGAAAAAAACGGCAAGTTTCGTTGAAAGGTAGCAAAAAACGCAAATTTTGTAAAAGGGGCGCGAAGAAAAAAAAAAAAAGAAACATTACTGGGAGTGGATTTCTCTTCCGTCTCTGTTGTAACCTTTCAGAAAATTTGACGCGAATTTCAAAAAAAAAAAAAATTTAGTCAGAATTATTCCTACATTATATAAAGTATTACAGTAATATTAATATGAATTTTAGAAACTGCAACTAAAAATCTTAATTTGACGCCTAAGATTTTTACATTAGTCGTCATTTGATGCCTGCCTTTTATCTCATAATTTCTATCATTGCTAACAATAGGTTTAAGAATGAAAATCATTATTTTTATGCAGACTTGTATAAAACTAAAAACTGTCTGCAGTGATGCCGCTGGACTTCAAAAATCCTGGGTCCCGGGGACCCAGGACTTCTAAAATTCTGGGTCCCTTTTTCAAAAAAGCGGGTCCCCACTAATAAGTTATATTTTTAGACGCAAAAATTGAACTTGTTCATTTGCAAAAGAAAAGTTAAATGCAATAATTATTTTTTTAATTAATGTATAAATAATTAAAGCCAATATATATTTTTTAAAATATTAATAGATATATACTTTACTTTTTTTAAAAATAATGTGCAAGATACAAATTATAAAATCAGCGTTAGAATTCCTAAAAAAAAGTCACTGGTCCTAAGGACCAGTAAGCATGAGAATTTACTGGTCCGCAGACATCATCACTGGTCCGCTATATAAAATTCTATTAAATAATTTTAACACTTACAGTGGCCTCCTCTCCCCCCCCCCCCCTCCTTGGAAAATAAACCAATCTTACTTTGCATTAATCCAAATTTTTCAGCATAATACAATGTAAAATTATAATTTGCTAAAAATTAAAAAGAGAAATTTTCTGTACTTTTTTAAAGAATAAATGTGCAAGATACAAATTTAATTATAAAATAATGCTTATTTAAGTGTAGAAGATAACAAGTACCACTATTGTTTGCATTTCTTTTAAAATGGGGCATGACAGATTTATTGAAAAAGACATTTTTGCTGAAAAAAGGGATATTTTTGTTGAGTAAATGGGTACTTTGCTTAATGAAATGGTGCTTTCAGGAGTCACATTCACTCAGAAAGATTTGGAGCAATAAAAATCCGATTGGGAAGCAGGAAAATCAGTTTTCGGAGCAGCAACAGCAATTTTTAAGCAGGAAAATTAATTTTTAAAACAGAAAAATTCTCTCCCGGCATTCACTTATTTTTTTTTCCGTTCTTTTTTGTCGAAATTTCCGTCTTTTCGCGTTATTTTGACGAAAACTTTTGTTTGTTCGGAATTTATTGACGAAATATACCGTTTTTCGCGATATTTTGTTTCAAAATTTCCTGTTTTATTGCGATTTTTTGATGAAATTTGACGTTTTTTCGCAATTTTTTGAAGAAATCTACCGTTTTTTGGGGTTTTAGAATGAAATTAGCCGTTTTTTCGAGATTTTTTGACGACATTTGCCGGAAATTAGTCGTTATTTAGCGCTTTTTTTTTTAACAAAATTTGTCGTTTTTTGCGATTTTTTTTCTTCAAATTTTGCCGTTTTATCACGTTTTTCGGGCAAAATTTGTCGTATTTTCATGATTTTTTGAAGAAATCTGCCTTTTTTTTGCAATTTTTAGAAGGAATCTGCCCTTATTTCGCTATTTTTTGAAAAAATCTGCCGTTTTTCGCGATTGTTTGGTGCGAAATTTGCCGTTTTTTCGCAGTTTTTTGAAGAAATCTGCCGATTTTTTGCGTATTTTACGCGCTATAGCGCGTCCGCGGCATCGCTAAAAAAAAAATCTTATGTGCGATCGGTTGCTGTTTTCTCAGGGCCTGCAAAGGCACTGGTCCTGCGGACCACTAAATTTTTCAGATTAGGGGTCCGATTGAATTATCGGTGGTCTCGGACCAGCGGACCACCAAGGATTTCGAACGCTGAAAATAATGCTTATTTGAGTGTAGAAAATAACAAGTATCACTATTGTTCACATTCTTTTAAAAAGGGGTAAAACTGATTTATTGAAAAAGACATTTTTTCTAAAAACAGATTGTGAAGCAGGAAAATCTTTTTATAGCAGCAAAAAGAAAAAAAAAAACTATTTGGAAGCAGGGAAGTTAGTTTTTGGAAAAGAAAATTTCTATCCTGTCATTAACTTTTTTTTTTCGTACCCCTTTGACGAAAATTGCATTTTAAAGCTACTTTTTCTTCACGAAATTTGCCATTATTTCGCGATTTTTAACGAAATTTGCCTTTTTTTAAGCGATTTTTTGACAAAATTACCCGTCTCACGGGATGCGTATGAGGCTATTTTTTTCATTCCATCGCCAATTTTTTGCGTAATTTACGTGCTAGAGCGCATTCAGATCATCGCTGTAGGACTGTGTTTTTTCAAATTTGAGGAAGGAGGGCACTATTTTTTTGAATGAATGGCAAGAGGGGCACTGTTTTTTGGATGAGGGGCAAGAGGGGTGCTAGTTTTTAAATTAAAGGGCAGGAGGGGCGAACGCCCCCCTGAAACCCTCTGGGGGAACTCTGCTCATCTGATTAATGCTCTCATTATTAAATATGCTTCAGTGATAAATGATCACTTTCAGAGCTTGAAAATGAGGGAAATCATTTCTGAGAACGTATATTTTTTCACTCAGGTTCCTGGCTGGGAATTTATCAAGTAGCTGTGGCCACCAGTGATGTAAATTATGCAAAAAAATTAACTTTTAAGCGACCTGTGGGATGCATTATTTCATCAAAATATTCTGGAAAAGGCCTTTTAAAAGTTACCTGACATATTTGCAATTCTGACTGCAAATCACTAGCAGATCCATATATATTATTTCAATAATTAATGTCTACATTATTAAAAAATTGGGTTATATTGAATTCTACCTGAATTAAATGTCTTTAGAATTCATTTAAAAATGTAGAGTTTATAATTAAAATGGGTACGCCACCACAGCAGAAGTTGCGCTAATGCGCCTATAAAAAGCAATCCTTGTTGTTTACTGATTTTGACGCCATTTTTAATGCTTTGTTAGTACTTTACTAGTTTTTTAGTGCTTTTTTTTTTGCTCATTTTTGAAGCCATTTTTTTTTGTGCGTGTACGAGCAACAAGATAGCTCTTTATTGGCACATTACCCCAACTTCTGCTGCGGTGGCGTTAATTAAGTACCTTAAAATGCTTTGTTGTATAAAAGCCAATTTTGGCCAAAAAAAGTCGATTAAAACCAATAAAAGCCACTGGCATGACTTTTTTTTTAATTTTAGCCGGATTTTTTTGCAACCCTGGCTTGATATGCTTGTTTGTTGTATATATATATTTTTTTTCTTTCTGGAATTAAAAAAAAAAAAATTATTGTGTTTGATGAATTAAAATAGTTTTCTAATTATTCCCTATGCTTTAGAGTTAAATCTTTCTTTCATTAATATTTCAGTCAAGTCCCATGCTTGACTGCCGGAACAATTCTCCAGAATTGACAAAGAATCCAAAAATATTTAAATCAAGACAGAAGTTGCCATTCAGTGAAAAGTTTGAAAGCAGTACTTCAGGTAAAT
The DNA here is from genome assembly GCA_964019185.1 of Maratus speculifer. NCBI lineage: Eukaryota > Metazoa > Arthropoda > Arachnida > Araneae > Salticidae > Maratus > Maratus speculifer. The sequence continues at coordinate 5,705,186 of CAXHSM010000001.1, forward strand.
AAGAAGTATATTTGCAATGAAACTTTTTTTTGCTTATTATAATTTGGATGCTTGTTGAGGCTTGTTTTTCAAGTTACTCATGTTCAATATTAGATTTTCTCACTTCTATTTAAGTCTGAAAGGTCATTTTTATTTCTCTCAGTTGTATATATGAAAATCTTTTATGGTACTTTTCGGTTTGCCAGGTGCCAGCGTTGTACATATATATATACAGGGTGTCTGAAAAGTCTGGAAACGGCCGAATAACTCGAGAAAAACATATGAGATTGAAAAACGTAAATATACGTGTTAAATGTTTTTAAATAAGCTACTCAGTGATACCAAATTTGACCATCGCAACCGACCTCCTGGGGGTCAGAGGGGGTCCAACTTTGAAATCTTAAATTATAACCTTCATTTTTTATTGCAGATTCGGATTCTACGGACAACAATACGTAACTTTTGTATTTGATGTTTATTTTGAATCCTCATTTATCACGGTGTAATTGTGCATATTAAATTGTTAGATATTTCGGCTTTTCCAACGAGATTTTCCCTAATCGAAACTGATTGGGCAGAATTTTCGACGTCAAATTCCTCGTCTTTTGCATGAATAGCGTTTCCTGAAAATCACCCGTGGCGATTATTTCGATAGTGCTACACTGTTAAAAATTTGACCCATTTGCTGCAGCGTCACTCCACAGCTTTTATAGAAAACGGTTACTTTACTGTGTTATGGAGCATTCTCACTGGTCATAAAAGAGATATTCTATAAAAGCTGTGGAGTGACGCTACAGCAAATGGGTCAAATTTTTAACTGTGTAGCACTATCGAAATAATCGCCACAGGTGATTTTCAGGAAACGCTATTACTGCAAAAGACGAGGAATTTGATGTCAAAAATTCTCCCCAATTAGCTTCGATTAAGGAAAATCCCGTTGGAAAAGCCGAAATACGTATCGATTTAATATGCTCGATTACACTGTGATAAACGAGGATTTGAAATAAACATCAAATACAAAAGTTATGTATTTTTGTCCGTAGAATCCGAATATGCAATAAAAAATGGGGGTTATAATATAAGATTTCAAAGTTGGACCCCCTCTGACCCCCAGGGGGTCGGTTGCGAAGGTCAAATTTGGTATCACTGAGTAGCTTATTTAAAAATATTTAACACGTATATTTATGTTTTTCAATCTCATATGTATTTCTCAAGTTATTCGACCGTTTCCAGACTTTTCGGACACCCTGTATATACATATACATATAATTTATATGTACACTATAGGCCATTAATGACCTTTCACTTGAGAATTCAGACGTTTTGTTAAATATCTAGAAAAATACAATAAAAACAAAATAGTACAGGTCATATATTTTTACAGATTTTTTTTCTTGAAATCTAATGCCGGACTGTCAATGAAATTTTTTTTTTTTTTTTTTTTTTTTTTTTTTTTTTTTTTTTAAGGGTACTTTTTTATTATCCCGTCAACCAATTTCGCCAAATTATACAAATTGCTAAAAGTAATAGCCAAATTATACATGTTGACATAATTTTTATTTTAAATAATGAAAAAACAAATAATTAGTGGAATATTAATAAAAATTCAAATAAAAAAACGTAATTAAAATCACTTAATGACATTTTAAACATGTGAATCTTATTTAATGTCATTGAATGTGACATTCACAATCCTCCATTATTGGCATTTAATTTTATAGTTTGGCGATAATTTTTTGGCTGACAGGATAACCTAGAAGTACCAAAAAAAGATCTTTTAGATAACCCTGTCAAAACTAAGTAGCAAAAGCTTTCAAACTGCAAATTAATGATTAAGAAGCAATAAACTGTGTTCATTTTTATGAGGATAGCATGTGTACTCGTAGAGCAATTAATGTTTTTATAAAATAGTCTCAAATTTTGCCAAGTTTATTGCTTATAATTCTCAAAAAAATTTTATATAATTTTTTTCCCCTTACAGAAAATATGACAAACAACATTGTACAAAATACCCTGCAATCAAAATTAAAAAATAATAAAAATTGTCTGAAAAATGAGCAGGCTTACTAAAAAATGTTTCACTGTGCATGTATGAACACAATCAAAATATAATATGTATATTGTGTTAGCTAAAAGTATGTAGAACAACGTTTGTGAAAGTCTAAAAAACATGGCTTGAAAATTTGGATACTTATCATTGATAGAATGAGTTCAAATTCCATCATTCCCAAAATGAAGCAAAAAAGATAAAGGGTTGTATATCCATTGATTAGTGTCAATATAACATACACAATATTTACATACTACTACATTTGTATACAGTCCCTCATCTTTTTGCTTTTTTTTTTTTTTTTTGGAATTACAGATTTTGAGTGTTGTCTATCAACAATCACTTTCAGAATTTTCAAGCTAAGTTTTTTAGACTTTCACAAAAGTTGCTCTATACATTTAGCTAAAATATTATGCAAATTATATTTTTATTGCATTCATGCATGCACAGTGAAGCATTATATAGTAAGCCAGCTCATTTATCATACAATTTTTATTACTTGTCAGGGCTTGAATTTCAGGGCGGGATTCACGCCTAAAATTTTGAAATCCCGCCCAAAAGAAAAACGTGGACGGGAGGCTCCCGCCCAAACAATTTTGCATTTTGAAACTATGATCAACTCCCACGACCGTTTTGCGAATTTTATGATATTTTCGTGCGAATAATCGGCATATTTTGCGAGTTTTTTTACAGCGAAAAATCATTGAAATTCACGATTTTTTCCGCGACTGATTGACAAATTTCGCAGTTTTTTTCCTGCAATCGATTGACGAGTTTCGTTCTATTTTCCGCGGCAAAATAGAGGTGATTCTGTTCGGAACCACCCCCCCCCCCCCCACACACACACACACACACACAAAAAAAAAAATAATAAATAAATAACGCATTCAATTCCAAAAATTATGAAACAGTGATGCCGCGGACGCGCTATTGCGCGTAAATTACGCAAAAGATCGGAGATGACACACAAAAGAAACAGCTATTACACGTTTCATAAGATGCGTGATTTCGTAAAAGTTTGCTAAAAAATGTCAAATATAGTTAAAAGATCTCGAAAAAACGACTAATTTTCGGCAAATTTCGTCAAAAGGTTCACGAAAGAATGCCTGATTTCGTCACAGAATTCTGTAAAACGGCTATTTTAGTCAAAAAGGTCGCGAAAAAATGTCAAATTTCGTCCAAAAATCGCGACAAACGGTGATTTTCGTAAAAAAAATCGCGATAAAACATCAGATTTCATCAAAAAATCACGAAAAAATGGCAAATTTCTTCAGAAATTTCACGAAAAAACGTCACATTTCGTCAAAAAATCGTGAAAAACGACAAATTTCCCAAAAATATGAAAAACGGAAATTTTCGTAAAAAAAATCGCGATAAAACATCAGATTTCATCAAAAAATCGCAAAATAATGGCAAATTTCCTCAGAAAATTCACGCTAAAACGTCAGATTTCGTCCAAAAATCGCGAAAAACGACAAAAGATTCATTATAAACAACAAATTTCCCGAAAATATCGCAAAAAACGGCAATTTTCGTAAAAAAATCGCGATAAAACATCAGATTTCATCAAACAATCGCGAAAAAACGGCAAATTTCCTCAGAAAATTCACGAAAAAACGTCGGATTTCGTCCAAAAATCGCGAAAAACGGCAATTTTCGTTAAAAATCGCGATAAAACTTCAGATTTCATTAAAAAAAACCGCGAAAAAAACGGCAAATTTCCTCAGAAAACTCACGAAAAAAACGTCGGATTTCGTCCAAAAATCGCGAAAAACGGCAATTTTGGTAAAAAGATTGTAAAAAAAGACAGATTTCATCAAAATATAGCGAAAAAATACAACTTTTGTCAAAGGGAACCTCTCCTCCCCCCCCCCCCCCCCAAAAAAAAAAAAAAAAAAATATTAAGGAAAGTTCATTTTTCTGTTCAACAAACTTATTTTCCTGCTTCAATATTTATATTTTTTTTTCTTTGCTGCTCTAAAATCAGTTTCTGACAGCTCCAAATCTTTCTGAGTGAGTGCAATTCCTGAAAGCAGCCATTCATTAAACAAAAAGTATCCCTTTACTCAACTAAGTATTCATTTTTTAAGAGTCTTTTTCGATGAATTTGACTTGCCCCTTTTTTAAAGAAATGCAAACAATAGTGATACTTCTTATTTTCTACACTCAAATAAGTATTATTTTATAATTAAATTTGTATCTTGCATATTTAATATACAGAAAAATAACATTGGTTATAACAATTAATTATAAATTATAAATTTATTACATTAATTAGAAGTTTTACTAATTATTATTAAAACAATAATCAGACCTGTGACAAAAATAATTAGCACCAGGAGGGAATTTACCACCAATAAAAACTAGACAGTATAAAAGTTTTTTTTACACATTTCGCATAATTATTCTGAATTGTTGATAAAAATTGCTTCAGTGATATTTTTTTATGTCTGTATTCTGGTAATCCTTTAAATAGCACATAAAATAATAGCGGGTTTTAAACATTTTTTCTCCCTCCCAAATGGCCAAACTCCCCTCCATTTATAAATGTTGGTAGGGAGACTCCCCTCCTTCGAAAAATTGAATTTCAAGCCCTGCTTGTTTATTCTGATTGCATGGTATTATGTACAATGTTGCTTGTCATGTTTTCTGAAAAGAGCATTTTTTAATATTAAGAACTAATAATAAGCAAAAAAATTGGTAAAACTTGGGTCTGTTTTTATAAAAACCTTAAATTCCCTACTTAATACATATGCTATATAAAAACAGTTTATTTTAATAAGCTACGTAATCATAATCTGCATTTTAAATGCTTTTGCTACCTTAGTTATGACAGGGTTATTCAAAAGATCTTTGTTCTTTTTCAGTTTGTTGATGAACCTCTATGGGATTTGGGGAAAAAAATCTTTGCGAAAATATATAACTTGTACTATTTTTTGTTTATACACCTGAAGTTTCAGAATAATTCTTCATGTATTTTTCTAAATATTTAACAAAATGTCTAAAATCGCAAATATCCAGTCATTAATGGCAATATAGTGTACATATATAACACTGGTGCCCAGTTAACCTCTTTGATTCTCACAATGTCTATGTCCTTCATAGTACAGTAAAACCCTGATAATTCGGATTAATTGGGACCAGACCCAATCCGGATTATCGAAAATCCGGATTATCCGGAGAATTAGAAAAAAATGAAATAAAACAGAACATATTTACTGAAAATCACCTTTATGTTAAACTTATTGAATATTTACAGACAGTAAAAATGTTCACTTTGCTTAATTCTTCCTAAAAGATTTCACAAAAAGTTCTTTTTATTCAGGATAAGACGATGAAACAAGTTATTGTTATGGAAATTAGCCAATCACTTCTCAAACTTGAAAAAAAAAAAAATGACCAAACCGATCCGAATTATCCAGAGATCCAGATTATCGAGGTCCGAATTTGCGGGGTTCTACTGTACTTGCATGTTCTATCAATAAATTTGATTACTGGGTACCTCTCCATTATATTCTATTCAAAGTCTTAGCATGAATTTAAGAAAAATTGCCAAATTATACACCAGATTGTAACGCCTAATGTACAAATGGAAGAATGTTGTCATTGAAAACTAAAAACAACTACAAGAAATTCCAAAAAGTGAACTCGCTAAAGTTCAGCTATTGCTGACTAAAAAAATTTTGGCACAAGCTTTATATATGCACTGGGATATCTAATTACTGCCAAAATGGCGCTACTTTACATAACATAATAACCTTGCTATTGTTGTTTATTGATTATAAAATTGTTTATTTTCTTTTGTAAAAATATATAAATTATTTTATTGTATTGTTATCTCCTTTTTAAAATGATTTTAAAATATCCATGTAATTGTTTTTTTTATATATACAGACATACTACTTTTCCGCGGAATTCCGCTTTTTCGGCAACGAATTTTATTATCCCTGGGAACAATGCAAATATGCATTAAAATTTGATGACATTTATATGTAGGGGGGGGGGGTAACGATGTGTTACAACAAAAATGCGAGTCAAAGGGCGCTAAATTAAGAAAATTTCTTCAAAGGATTGCAGAAAAATGGCAAACTTCTCCAAAGGATCGAAAAAAAACTATAAAATCTTCAAACAATCGCGGAAAAAATACTATTTTCTTCGGAGGATCGCGAGAAAAAACACGATTTTTGTTAAATGATGACGAACAAGACGCGATTTTCGTCAAAAAATTGCTGGAAATACACGACTTTTGTGAACAGGTTGTGGAAAAATACTCTAATATTGTCAAATAATCGTGATAAATAATCGTATTTTATCAAAAGATCGCGGAAAATGCTCCAATTTTGACGAAAGATTGCAGAAAATACCCAAATTTTGACGAAAGATCGCCGAAAATACCCAAATTTTAACGAAAGATCGCAGAAAATATATTGTCTAGTGTTAAATAAGCTTTAACCCTTTTGGTCTCATTGCCTCATTAAAGTCTTTTCAGTATATAAATAACATCTTTTATTTTATTTTTATTAATCATTCGGTTTTTATCAATATTTTAAAATAAAACTTACCTTTTATTAGCCAGGTCCCTTTCCTCTAATCCATTTAAAGTTTTCATCTGTTTAAATCTAATTATCAACTGCCGGTTTTTAATAAACTTCCGATAAACGACCTATCATCGTAAGTAAACTTTTCCTTATTGCGTAGTATGCCGATAGGTCCATAGATGGCGTCGCGATCTCGTTACGTCGATCGCGTCACTCCCGTCATCCCTATCCGTGTAGTGGACTGATCCTAGATTGTTTTAGTGAGAGGGCGTTGTTTCGGCACGTGCCTGTTCCTTCAGAGTATAAAAACCGGTGAAATCTCTTTCAACTTCGCTTGTTTTTAAAAAGGTTTTTAACCTCTCTAGAAAATGGGAAGCTCTTCAGCTTTCCTTGTTTTTAAAATAAGACCCTTTTACAGTCATCTCATCTCATGAAATACGGCGTTGGTAAATATGGATTTCTGTCTTAAATTAAATTATAATAGTTTGTTTTTCAAGACATATTTCATAGGGTAATTTTCCCATAGTGCTGGACACTTTTTAAAAGTTATGTTTTGGATCTGTGAAAGATTAATTACCTGGCTGTCTAAAAGTTACCATCTATTTTTATGTCTGTCTCCAACGAATAATTAAACTGTGAATTGTTATATTTTAAGAACTGTTTCTTCATTGTTTAACTTAGTTTAAGTACACTTTTGCATAGTTACATCTTTCATACTGCAGTTTCAATAAGTGGCTTCTCATAAGCATAAATTTGCATTTGTTTCCACAAGCGCTGATTTAAATGACTCTGCTAACGTGTTAAGTTGTTTAAAGTGAATGTGGTTCACAGTTAACCTCATTCTCGATAAAATACACATATGTCGACAAAAGATCGCGGAAACCACACAAATTTTGACGAAAGATCGTGGAAAATATGCAAATTTCGACGTAAGATCGCGGAAAATACGCTTATGTTGACAAAAGTTCGCGAAAAATACGCATATGTTGATGAAAGATTGTGGTAAATGCGCAAATTTTGACGAAAGATCGCAGAAAATATGCAAATTTTGACGAAAGATCACGAAAAATACGAAAATTTTGACAAAAGATCGCGGGAAATATGCAAATTTTTACGAAAGATCGCGCAAAATACGCATATTTTGACGAAAGATTGTGGAAAATATGCAAATTTTGACGTAAGATCACGGAAAATACGCACATGTTGACGAAAGATCGCGGAAAATATGCAAATTTTGACGTAAGATCGCAGAAAATACGCAAATTTTGACGAAAAAAAGCGAATTTCGCTAAAGGATTTTGGGGAAATGCAAATTTCATTAAAAAGGCTGTGGGAGAAAAAGTGTGAAATTCGTCAATTGGTCGCGGAAAAATGATAACTTCATTAAAAAATTGCAGAAAAATGCAAATTTCGCCAAAAGTCTGTGAGGCCGTGAAAGTTCAGCTTTTTTCTTGCTGAGCCTGTAGCATGTCTGTATATATAAACACTAGCGGCCTTCGCCCGCTACGCTGGTCAGTTTATCTAAAGAAATCTTGAAGAAGTAGTTAGATAAGGTTCAGACATACATTAAAAAAAAAAAAAAAGCAAGTCGATCATTCAAAAAACGTTGGGAAATATCAAATATTTACTGTAATTTTTTAAGAAAAACAAAGTTTCGAAAAAAAAAATTAAATCGAAAAAAAAATTACACTGACATATTAATGCAAGGAAATTTTCCCAGAGAGAAAATTCGCCTTGAATACAATATTTCAAATTCTTTTAATTGCTTATAGGCGTTAATGCCAACATAGTGAAAAAAAATTCCATGCTGGGAATCGAACCCGGGCCATCAGTATGGCGCACTGACGTTCTACCGACTAAACCACATGGAACGACAGCCAGCTTGAAACTTTCTCATACTTAAGTAGACTGGCGAAAACATAACGATAGCGCGTTTTAAAATCGCACAGTGACATCTATTGGATTTTATATGTACTAAAAAACGTTATGTACTAAAAAATGTGAGCAGCGCACCTAATAGTTTCTTTTGTTTCTTTTTGTTACTTTTTTGTCTGTTGTCCGATTTTGATGAAACAAAGCCTATACACTGCCCGGGAGTGTGCATTCTTCATTAGTGAAAACCGCATAAAAATCCATTCAGTAGTTACGAAGATAACCTCGAACAAACAGACAGACAGACAGACAAAAAATTCAAAAAAAATTTTTTTGTGTTTCATTGGTTTTCTTTTATCGCCCTGACTTCATTTTTGTCAATTATCTTCAATGTACAGACACACCGGGTCCTACTGTTTTATTATATGTATATATAAACATGAGTTTATAAAGTAAATTCTATTTGTTTTCAATTAGCTGATCATATGAATTAGTAATCTTTATAAAGCAAATTTCACAGGAAAAATACATTTAATCTTTATAATGAATATTTAATCATGCATTATTGATTATTAACTTGACCTTTGCTTTTAATATTTTAATCATGTTGAAAATTATCTAAATTTTTATTATTTTAGCTTATTACTTATTTTTACTATATTGTAAGCCTTCATAATAGTTTCAATTTCATTGTTAATTACATTTTAAAAAATGTAAACAAAGCAATGACCAGAAATCTGCAAAATTCTAAAATCCACAAAACCTCTGGTCCCAAGCTGTGCAGATTTGAGGGTGTCTACTGTATATCAGAATATTGGATATTTTCAAAACTATCCTGATATTTATGAAGCCTGGGTGTAGGTTCCTGATGAAAATGAAATATTTTCACATTTTAATAATTAATATGAGTTATAATTTTTCAAACTGAGTGTAAAACTTTCATATACCTGATGTTTAATTTCAAGCTATCAAAACATTTGATAGTATATTTATTTTCAAAACTGTGCTAGATTTTCATGTATTTGATCAAAACAAATGTAAATGAAATTTTCAACTGTTATTGTCTGTGTTGTTTTGTAGTTGAAAAACTTTTGTCTCTGACAGTAATTTTTTCAGATATTACTTGATTATCCTATTAACCAATTTCGCCAAACTATACAAATAAGGAATGTTGCCATTTTAAAATGAGAAAATTAATAAATATAAATTTAAAAAAAAAATCACTAAAGAGAACAGCTACTGTAATTATGAAGTTAACTTATGGCTTGGTGACATACCAAATATACATTTTGATTTATTTAGATGATTTTGGACAAAAAAATACTAATAGTTTACTTATTTAAATGCAGAATAAACCTTAAACACAAACTGTTATTTTTAGGATATTGTATTAGAGAATAAAATTATTTAATCAAATTTATTAAGAGACGCATTAAATGTCATTGGTTGTAAAAGAATCTAATGCAAATTTCAAATTAAAAAGATTTTATGATGCAACAAACACATATTGTATGTTTAATGTCAAATGAATGTGGTATTTACAATCATCCATTATTGACATTTATAATTTCACAGTTTGGCGACAGTTTTATGATTAGTGGAATAATCAAGTGGTACCCTTTTTTTATTAAAAAAAAAAAAAAAAAAAAGCTTTTTGCTTGAAGTTTTTAATTTAAAATGTAGAATTGATAATTATGTGAGGCAGTTAGTTAAAAACATCTATTAAGATATAAACTGTCTAAAATAGATAATAAATTACATACAACTCATTAGAAAGGAATAATTTCTCATTTTGGTTAATTCAGATAATAATCAGTCATGTAAAGCTTCTTTAGAAAAGAATCTTTTTTGATTTTGCTTTAGTTGAGTCGGTATTTTTCGATTTGCCAGGCACCAGTTCTATACACACACACATATATATGTATGTTTAAAATAATATGTATATTTATAACACTGGCGCTAACTAACCAATAATTACTGCTAAACATAAACTGTACAACATTTCAGGTTTCAGGAGAAAATAATAATAATAAATGTATCGTTTCAATTAGTTGAATCTTCAATTTTGTTCTAAATAAAAAGGAAAAAATAACAGAAAATGCATTTTAGTGTCTAATTTATAGTATATTTGAAAATGTTTATTGTTGGCAGTGAATTGAGTAATGTGAATATATAGGATATTCAATGAATTATCAACAGACTCTTGTGTAAAATCAAAACCTGTTTAACTCAAAGTTCTTCTCGTTGCTGTAAATTCATTGATATGGAGTAAAATTCATCTAAGAATTATTGTCTACTAAGGAATATTTTCTTCAGTATATTTTTCAGTACGTTCGTAGATTGTATCATTTGAATAGATACAGCTTAAATCGGTGAATAATTTTGAAAATTTTCAAAAAAAAAGGCAAGATTTTTGGATTACAAAACATTTCAGTTTGGCTAAATTTTTTACATCATTAATGGGGAAACTCTGATTTTTATGCTCAAACAAAATAAAATTTTTGGTTAACCTCTATAAATAACATCTGCAGTAATATAAAAATGCTTTTTATTATCATTTCTTAAAAAGAAACTGTTATAACAATCCATTAGTTTTAAACTTTTAAAAATCTTTTTTAACCATTTGAAAAATGGTTGTTGTTTTCGGGAGAATGGACCCGATGATGTTACCACTTTTGAATGATGTTACCACTTTTGAATTTAAATTAAATTCTTTATTTTTAGAAGAATTTTTATTTGAATTTAAATTAAATTCTTTACTTTTAGAAGAATTTTTATTTGAATAGTAAATTAAAATGGTTAAAATCATTGTAATAAAGGAGAAAACTAACAAATTTAAAAATGGGTAGACGGAAATTAACAGATACGGAAAAAGCCGAAGCCAAAGAAATGAATGAACGTGAATATCGCATTCAATGATATTAAACACAGTCAACATGTATAAGTTGCTTATTAGTTTGGCGATTCGTATCATTTGGCGAAATTGGTCGACGGGATAACTGAGTAATACTGTATTTGGTTTGGCGCAAAAACGTCTTTCAATGCAGAAAATGATAAAATCAAAAGATTATTGAGCCGCTGAAAACCAATTACGTGTTGAAAGGCGATCACGAAAAAGGAAGCAATTTAATGCCGAACCGATTAATTGTAAAACATCATGTCGCCAGGGCGACCAATCCACTAGCCATGGCGTTTTACTATCGGTCGGTTCTAACCAGGAAAATTTGAGTGCCAATAGTGATTCTAACAAGCCGGAAAATGTTATAGCTATTACTCTTGATTTTCCACCACCTAAAAAGAAAACTAAAAAGCAATCGGCTTGGGAAAAACTGGGAAAAAACTTTTTTGATTCGATGTCTGATGGACCCATTCACAGATGCATGTGCTGCGATCGATTTTGGTTTAAAACCTCCATCACCAAAATTCTGCTCTGTAAAATCAAACAATATATGCCAAAGTCTTACAAGTATAACAGTATATGCCAAAGCTGTATTTTAATAATGATTACTTTTGCACCAACAATGTTAAATAGTTTGAAATGTTTCTTTCGTCGCCAACTTTTATGCTTGGCGACAATAGAGTGATATAACTTAAACGAACCGTACCTTCAAATTGCAGCATGTATAAAGTCATTTATAGCAGTGGCACGGATAATACACAATAAAACAACTGGTATTTAGCTTAAAATGATAGATGAATGTATCGAGTGAAACATTTTTCAAATGGTTGGGGTAATTTCTTAAATTACAATTTTTTTTTTTTTTTTTTTTTTTTTTTTTTTTAATGGGAATTTGAAGGAACATGAATTTTTATTTATAAAACATTAATTTTAATAACAAGATATTTCTCCTTTTAAGTTCTGTAATAAAAAATGTTTTTTTTTTTACAAACTATTTTTACTTTATTTTTTAGATGCACTTATATTTCAATAGCTGAGAGAGAGAGAAAAAAAATAGATTTTTGTCTTGTTGACATATTGAATTGCTGCGTAGGCAGGAAAATTTAGGACAAGTCTCAATGATCAAGTAAAGAAGATAAAATCCCATTGAAATAATTTAGAATATTACTCCACCCACCCTGAATGAGAATTACAGTTTTTCCCATTTCAGTATAACTTATATTTAAAAGTTAAGTTGCAGTTTAACGCAACTGGGTGTTTTATATCCAGGGGGAAATTTAGTTATCATGCTTTGGAAACTTTTAATTTCCGAAACATCAACAGGTATGTTTACAATAGTAAAAATTATGGTTCTTTCCTACTAGCCACATGCCAGTGGTTTATCACCAAAAAAATTCATGCTGTGTATTTATGTGTATACAAACATTTGAATTTATGCATGAATGTATGTACATTTATATGTGTTATATGTTTATTTGGTAGTTTTTGGTTAGCAGTGTTATGTATACATATATATGTCTTATAAATATATATATAAATATATAAACATTTGATGTGTATATATGCAATATGTGTAATATATATATGTGCAATTATCCATTTATATGTACATATCTAGACACACGGCAGTGTGTCAGCCAAGTTCACAAAGTAAAAGGCGACACACCGGCCGTGGGTTATATTACCCGAACCATTTCGAGCCACTTTTGACCCCTCAATAACTTAAATTCTATTTGACCTACACACTTGCAATTTTTTGAGTCATGTAAGACCATCTTCTAATTTCCGAATCCTAAAATTTTTTTAAAAAATCTTTTACCGTTCACGAGAAATTGACGACTGAAAACCACTGTTTTTATCACTGATTCACTGACTCACTCATAGAAATGTTTGACTACTTCCAGGTGACTTAGGAAGATGAAATTTGGTGTGGAGGTAGGTTATTGGATATATAAATAGAAAAAAATCAGAAATCACCATTAATTAAACATTAATGGTTGGTTAGAGGATAAATTATTGGATTACAATGGAAGTTTATGAGAATTTCACAAAATACCAGAAATGGTGCCAAGTTGGCGTCACTTTTGGCGAGTATCAGGGCTAATCTCTGAAACTACCGAACCGATTTCAAAAGTAATGGTACCAAAATGATGGTATTCGCCCCGGTTCAAACATAGACTATATCTTATGTCTGTGCCACTAACCAAAAGAGGGTTCAGAAGCGAAAAACATTCTAAAAATGTGTTTTTTGTTTTACTGAAGGGCCTAGAAGCACGAAATTTGGCATGTTAATTATTTATAAGATATAAATGATCACTAATGACATTTGCTAAAAAATATCAAATTTAAATGGGTGAAAATCTGCGAAGAGCGTTCTAAAAAAGTTCGAAATACCAATTTTAAAATAATCTCAGCAAACAACAAACCGATCTTAAAAGTAATAATATCAAAATGATGATGACAGTCTTTGCTCCAACATAGGATATATCTTATGTCGATTACATTAACCCAAAGGAGGTAAAAGAGCAAAAAGCGTTCTAAAAATGCGATGTCTGTATATTAAGGGACTGGATTGGAAACAAAAAGTTTGGTATTTTAGAGTTTATGGGAATTTCGCGAAATATCAGAAATAGTGCTAAGTTGGCGACACTTTTGGCGAGTATCGGGGCAAATCTCTGAAACCACCGAACTGATTTCAAATTAATGATACTAAAATGGTGGTATTCGCCCCAATTCAAACATAGGCTATATTTTATGCGTATACCATTAACCAAAAGAGGGTGAAGAAGCAAAAAACATTCTAAAAATGTAACTTTTGTAATACTGAAGGACCTAGAACTATAAGATTTGGCATGTTAATTATTTATAAGATATAAATGATCTCTAAGGGCATTTGATAAAAAAATAAGGAATTCAAAAGGGCTGAAAATGTGCGAAAAGCGTTCTAAAATGTTCTAAATTGGGATTTTTAAGCAATTTCAGCAAAAAAAAACGATCTTAAAAGTAATGATATCAAAATGATGGTGATAGTCTTTGCTCCAATATAGTCTATATCTTATGTCGATTCCACTAATCCAAAGGGGGTAAAAGGCAAAAAGTGTTCTAATAATGCGATGTCTTTATGTTAAGGGCCTAAAAACATAAAATTTGGCATGTTCATTAATTATAAGATATAAATGATCACTAAGAACATTTGTTAACAAATACAAAATTTAAAAGGGGTAAAAATGCGCAAAAAGCTTTCTAAAAACTTTCTAAATAGCAATATTTAAGGAATCTTGGGTAGTTAGCGAACCGATTTAAAGAAAAAATAGATGCCAAAATGATGGCGACAATCCTTGCTATAACAAAATTATTGGATAAATTACCAGATTACAATGTGAATCTATGGGAATTTGGCAAAATACCAGAAATAGTGCCATGTTAGCAGGACTTTTGGTGCGTAATTTTTGTCGTCAATATAGTGATATTTCTCCAAGTTGGCTACAAACGTTTTTGGTCGACGAAATAATAAAGTAGTACCTAATCACGTAAAAGAAACATCCTCATTAGTGGAATTTAAAGGAACATAAGCAGTCCTAATGTTAAAATTTTAAATTTGACTGAAAAAAACAGTGCATAAATGCAGGAAAAAGCTGAAAGATTAATTAATATTAAATAAAACTAATTTAACTAATTTAACCTATTTATTTCAAAAAGGAAACAAATACCTACTCATTTGACAAAAAATAATGATATCCTATCAAAAACATGAATGTGAAAAAATGCCAAGTTCGTTAAAGGTTTCGCTCATAAAAGAAGTGATTTGACAAAAAATAATGATATCCTGTCAAAAACATGAATGTGAAAGAATGCCAAGTTCGTTAAAGGTTTCGCTAATAAAAGAAGTGAAATCTAACTGCAAACCAAGTTCTTTCGGAGATCCTTAAATCATAACTCCTGTCATGCATAATATATTCAATTGCTTAAAATGATTTGTTATGTTACTTGTTATTCAATAGAGCCACTTAGCAAGTTTTCAGCTAACCAACTTTAATATTTGAGTCGGAGTACAATTTAATCTAGAATCTGATTGGCAAAGATCTAGTCAATCGAGTGTTCGAATAAGTATATTGAAGTTAAGGTACTGATAAATTAAGGAAGGGATCAACTTTAATTTCTGATCAACTAAATAGAAAAAATTGAATAAGAGAAAACTTGCTAAGTCGCTCTATTGAATAACAAGTAACATAACAAATCATTTTAAGCAATTGAATAATATTAT
Organism: Maratus speculifer; assembly: GCA_964019185.1. NCBI lineage: Eukaryota > Metazoa > Arthropoda > Arachnida > Araneae > Salticidae > Maratus > Maratus speculifer. Next base: position 5,720,788 of record CAXHSM010000001.1, read on the forward strand.
GCATGACAGGAGTTATGATTTAAGGATCTCCGAAAGAACTTGGTTTGCAGTTAGATTTCACTTCTTTTATTAGCGAAACCTTTAACGAACTTGGCATTCTTTCACATTCATGTTTTTGACAGGATATATAACACTGGCACCCGGCTAACCAAAAAGTACCGTTTATTTTATATATGTATTTGTTTGTGTGTATTTTTTGTATGTATGTATGTATCTGGTAGTTTATATGTATACGTATGTTATATGTGTGAATATTTGTTTATGTTGTAGATGTGTTTATTTTATTTTATTTTTTTATAATGTATATATGTTTATGATTTATATATATTTGTTCATATTGTGGATATGCTTATTTTATATGTATGTATATTTGTTTATATTGTAGATATGTTTATTTTATATTTATTTATGATGAATATATGTTTGTTCATGTTGTGGATATGTATATATTTTATGTACATTTGTTTGTGCTCTATGTATGTTTTATGCTGTATATCCTCCTCAGTACAGATGTCACCTGGAAGAGACACTAAACAACACTCTTTAAATTAATTTAATTGCTTCTATGTTTGTTAAGATTAATTCTAAACATTATTAATTAATGCATGCATATCATAAGCATTGATAGATCTTTGGAGATGTCTTGTAGTAATTTTAAACTGGTTCTAGTAGTCCATCATAATATTTGTCTCGGGCCTGAAAAGAATATATGAATGGGCTACTCTCAGACTAACTTGTTACTTTACAAGAAAAAAGTATTGGATTTGTAAAAATTTTCAATAGAATTACTCATTTTATGGGTTAGATATCTTGAAAAATATATTTTTACAAAATGACCAACTAATGCACAAAACTAAATAAAAATTTATTTTCAATTAGTTCCTGTTAGAAATGGGTGCTGTTAGGTTTTGGTGTCAGTCACATATCAGGGGATGCATTTAAGCTGTATTTTTGATGATTTCTACAATAGCTATATCTCCAAATTGATCACAAATTTTCCTCAAACTTTATATTTTAAAAAACATTTACACAAGTTGTCGCTGATTAGGTTTTGGTGTTAATCAGCCAACAGGTGCTGCTCCTAGGTTTGATTTTAGTGTTGACTCTAGAAAAAAATTATACATTTTTTTCAAAAAGGAACACTATACTAAAATAAAGGCACATTTTTTAAAAAAGAACACACTTGTACTTTGTTTACCAAAAATATTTTGAACTGGTTTGTTTAGAATTTCCAATATTTTCCTATGATCAGTTGAATTGCCACTTGACACATAAGAACTGTTAAAAAGGGCTGCCGGACGCTGTGTCTTTCTAAAACAGTTTAGATAGATTTTTCATCATTTCCATCATAGCTCTAATGCCTGTATTTTCATTAATATTGAGTTTCAATTAAACATTGACATAAGTTGTTGCTGGTTAAGTTTTGGTGCAAATGATCTGACAGGTAGTATTGCTCTGCTGCATCTTTCACGATTTACACAATTTTAGTGATAATCCTATTAGAAGAACGAATGAAAGGAATTCATACCTTTATAATTCTTCCGATGGGCTTAGATTGCCATTTGATTTTGGCACTGTGAGATATTCACCTGTGTGAGAAAGAATGAGATTGACACATCTGGTTAGTTTTTTGTGTATAAAGATGGAGTTTGTAATCGGTTTTTCGCATTTACTTTCAGGGATGGTTCTGCTTTGAAAATTCTGATAATTGGTGTGAATTCCAATCGTTTTAAGGCATTTGGTACCAAAAATTAAAAAAATTGGTCATCAGTTTGAAAATTTGTACTCAAAAGTACCGTATTTATGCTTCCGTTTTATGCGTGTGCCTCATGCATAAGGCACACTTTTATTCCAAAAAATTAGGGCAAAACTCCTAGGTGCGCTCTATGCATGGAATAATTTTTTACTGTTGGATGCAGTCGAACAATATACATATGAAACAAGAAATTAATCAAAGAAGATATTAAAATTTGGTAAATGTTACTTAATTGATGTATTACTGCATATTTATTTCATTCCTTGCAGTTTTTTTATACAACAGAGCTAATGACATTATTTAAACGCTAATTAGCAATTCCCTTTACCGTCACTCATTTCTATTTCCCGTCATTCTCTTACAACCCAAAGTCTAAAAATGCATTTTCATCTTGTTTTCTGGTCTGGTGTAATGTTTCTTTCTACGTTTTTTTTTATTGAAATTCATTTGGTCATTCTTCATTAGCGTATCAAATTTATGGTGCGTATTATATACGAGATTTTAAGAAATCGCCAATTTTACTTGTAAAGTAGGGGTGCTTCTTATACACGAGTAAATACGGTATCACAAATTTCAACAAATGGTCGCAAACAAACAAAAAACATTTTTGTCAATTGTTTTCAGAAAAAATCATTGATTTCATCAAACAATTGCAAGAAAAATACAAATTTCATCAAAGGATCATGAAAAAAATGCAATTTTCTTCTTAAGATCACAGAAAAAGCAATTTTTGTCAAAATATCACAGAAAAAATACAATTTTCATTAAAGAATCAGAAAAAATAACACATTTTAACAAATCATCTCCAAAAAAGCAAAATTCACTAAAAGATTGTGAATAAGGCAAATTTCGTTTAAAAAAAACGACTATTGTTTTTAAAAAAAGCACATTTTGTGAAAGGATAATGAAAAAACACGTATTTGAGCAAAAGATTATTTAAAAAAAAAACACAATTTCGTCAAAAAATTGAAAAAAAAAAAACCCTACAAATTTTGTAAAATATATCACAAAAAAAGAAAAATGCATTGTTACAGGGTTAAGGGAATTAAAATGTAAATTTTTCCAAATGATCACAGAGAGAGAGAGAGAAAAAAAAGCAAATTTCATGTTAATGTTGGTTATGTTACCCCCCTCTCCCCTTTCTGCCGTTAGCTTTCAGAAAATTTGATGTGAATTTCAGAATTACTTTTGCTCATTTCCTGATAATAGATTTCTTGCTTAATCGAATTATAAAAAGTTATTTTCAAAGATCTTACTAAAAATTTTAGTATTTTCAGAACTTAATTATAAATGAACACATTCACTTTACGGCATTTTTCTGTTATTCTACCACATATAATAAATTGTTGACCGTGCTCATACAGTTGTATGGGAAATGAAGCAATAATTGTATGAATGATGCGTCCACAAATGCTCACGCTCATCAAAATTTTAAGGTATTTTTTTGTTAGCCAAACATCGGTAATAAACCGTCTGATATAGTATTTTCTCTAAACTCATAATCAGTGTTAGAAATTAGTGGTCGTTAGTTGCCAAGTGCAACTAAATTATTGTATTTCAGGGCGGGATTCACGCCCAAAATTTTGAAATCCCGTCCAAAAGAATAATGTGGGCGGGAGGCTCCCGCCCAAAAAATTTTGCATTTTGAAACTATGATCAACTACCACGACCGTTTTGCGAATTTTATGATATTTTCGTGCGAGTAATCGACACATTTTGCGAGTTTTTTTACAGCGAAAAATCATTGAAAATCACGATTTTTTCTGCGACTGATTGACAAATTTTGCAATTTTTTTCCTGCAATCGATTGACGAGTTTCGTTGTATTTCCCGCGGCGAAATAGAGGTGATTCTGTTTGGAATTTCCCCCCCCCGCACAAAAAAATAACGCATTCAATTCCAAAAATTATGAAACAGTGATGCCGCGGACGCACTACTGCGCATAAATTACGCAAAAGATCGGAGATGACACACAAAAGAAACAGCTCTTACACGTTTCATAAGACGCGTGATTTCGTAAAAGTTTGCTAAAAAACGGCAAATATTGTTAAAAGATCGCGAAAAAACAACTAATTTCCGGCAAATTTTGTCAAAAGATTCACGAAAGAATGCCTAATTTCGTCACAGAATTCTGTAAAACGTCAGTTTTCGTCAAAAAGGTCGTGAAAAAACGTCAAATTTCGTCCAAAAATCGTGACAAACGGCAATATTCGTAAAAAAAAATTGCGATAAAACATCAGATTTCATCAAAAGATCGCGAAAAAACGGCAAATTTAAACAAAAGATTCACTATAAACGACAAATTTCCCCAAAAAATCTCGAAAAACGGCAATTTTCGTAAAAAAATCGCGATAAAACATCAGATTTCATCAAAAGATCGCGAAAAAACGGCAAATTTCCTCAGAAAATTCACGAAAAAACATCAAATTTCGTCCAAAAATTGCAAAAAACGACAAATTTCGACAAAAGATTCACTATAAATAACAAATTTCCCGAAAATATCGCGAAAAACGGCAATTTTCGTAAAAAAATCGCGATAAAACATCAGATTTCATCAAAAGATCGCGAAAAACGGCAAATTTCGTCAAAAAAAATCCCGAAAAAACGGCAGATTTCGTGAAAAGATCGTAAAAAAAGACAGATTTCATCAAAAGATAGCGAAAAAATGCAACTTTTGTCAAAGGGAACCTCTCCCTCCTTCATCCCCCGCAAAAATAATGTAATAGGGAGTTCATTTTTCTGTTCAAAAAACTAATTTTCCTACTTCAATATATTTTTTTTCTTTGCTGCTCTAAAATCAGTTTCTGACAGTTCCAAATCTTTCTGAGTGAGTGCAATTCCTGAAAGCAGCCATTCATTAAACAAAAAGTATCCCTTTACTCAACAAAGTGTTCATTTTTTAAGAAAGTCTTTTTCAATAAATTTGACTTGCCCCTTTTTTAAAGAAAGGCAAACAATAGTGATACTCCTTATTTTCTACACTCAAATAAGTATTATTTTATGATTAAATTCGTATCTTGCACATTTAAAATACAGAAAAATAACATTATTAATTATAATTATTAATCATTAATTATAAATTTATAAATATAAATTTATTAAATTAATTAGAAGTTTTATTAATTATTATTAAAATAATAATTAGATCTGTGACAAAAATAATTTGCACCGGGAGGGAATTTACTACCAGTAAAAACTAGACAGTATAAAAGTTTTTTACACATTTCGCATAATTATTCTGAATTGTTGATAAAAATTGCTTCAGTGATATTTTTTTATGTCTGTATTCTGGTAATTCTTTAAACAGCACATAAAATAATGGCGGATTTTAAACATTTTTTCTCCCTCCCAAACAGCCAAACTCCCCTCCATTTATAAATGTTGGTAGGGAGACTCCCCTCCTTCGAAAAATTGAATTTCAAGCCCTGTATTTGACAACCACAAAATTATACCTTGTCATGAAATTTTACTCCTAGCTTTTAACTTTACTTTTTGTTTAACAAAGGGTCAATCCATTTCAAGTGGTCCAGAAAATATAAAAATGGTCGCTCGACCATTTTTTAAAAATCTGAAATTTTTTGTACAACAACCCTAACATAACGAAAGTTCAAAATGACCGTTCTTTTGATTTTACTATTTTTTGTTTGTGCATGGCGGCCATCTTTGTTTCATAGTGTGCAGCGATTTTCTCAGATACTAGGGTACACGAAATTGTAAATATCTCGTCTTCTATTTTCCCAATTGAAATGGGGTTTGCAGCATTTTGTTCACAATAAAATAGGCTAAATATACAGTGATAGAAAAATTTTGAAAAATAAATTTTTACAGGTGAAATTTTAGCACAAAATGTACGATTTTTTCCAAAATCTATCCGTTTGCAAGAGGAAAATTTTCATGCAAGGGAAACTGTCAACCTTACACAATTTTTTCTACAAATAGATCAAACGTATGTGTACTCATACACCAAATCCCAGATCTGGGAGTTAATTTCTCTTTGCGAAAAAAATTCCGAAATTCGTCAAAAATTTCAAAAATCGCACTTTTTAGGCTTTGATATCTCTGGTGGGGCACAAGATAAAAATCTGAAATTTCGGCCTATGATAGTATTGTGTAGTAGCATTATGTACAAAAAATTTCAAGAAGGAGATTTGAATACAAGCTGAGATATGATACGCAAAACATGCGAAAACAATACTGTCAAACTATTGTAAACCTACTATGTAATTGTTCAACAAGACTGTCAACATTCCACAATTTTTTCTACATATAGTTCAGAAGTGTGTGTACTCATACACCAAGTCCCATATCTGGGAAATGATTTCTCTTTCCGAAAAAAATTCCGAAATTCGTCGAACATTTCAAAAATCGCACTTTATTAGGCTTTGATATCTCTGGTGGAGCATGAGATAAAAATCTGAAATTCTGGCCTTTGATAGTATTCTGTAGTAGTATTATGTACAAAAAATTTCAAGAAGGAGATTTGACTACAAGCTGAGATACGGTGATTAAAAAAATGTTAAAAAATGCTATTACGAGTACATTAGGAGAAATGAGATTAGTCTCTTTTATTACAATATTTACACAGAAAATATCGTTTGTTGAAAACAGTTAAATAATAAACATTTAATTTACAAAATACTATATATGCTGAACAAAGAGCTTAACAATATTTACGAGAGATGTTATGAGTTCGACCAGTTACTGTTGTCAGTCCATCAGGCTGTTCTTTCTAAAAATTTTATTTGAAGCCCCCCAAGTCTTATCATCCCTTGTTGACTTGAATGAAATTCTCTAGGTTTAATAATTGAAGCCATGTCAACTCGATCATTTGTAATCCATTGTCTGTAATTTACTTTTCCTGAAATGTGTTCCGAGTAAAATTGTTGCAATAGCATTTCTAGTAGATTTGTTCATCTGTACAAATAGTGTATTAGCTTAGCATAAATTCTGAATTGTTTAAATCACACAGAAGCATTTGAAAAAGATATTTGTAATTAACATTTAACTTTATACCATAAATAATTAATTTAAAATTTTGGAGGTATGAACAATTACATAGTAAGTTACAATAATTTGGCAGTATTGTTTTCACATATTGTCCATGTCATATCTCAGCTTGTAGACAAATCTCCTTCTTGAAATTTTTTGTACATAACACTACTACAGAATACTATCAAAGGCCAGAATGTCAGATTTTTATCTCGTGCTCCACCAGAGATATCAAAGCCTAAAAAGTGCGATTTTTGAAATTTTCGACGGATTTCGGAATTTTTTCCGCAAAGAGAAATCATTTCCCAGATCTGTGACTTGGTGTATGAGTACACGCACTTTTGATCTATTTGTAGAAAAAATTGTGCAAGGTTAACAGTCTTGTTGAATAATTACATAGTAGGTTTACAATAGTTTGACAGTATTGTTTTCGCATATTTTGCATGTCATATCTCAGCTTGTAATCAAATCTCCTTCTTGAAATTTTTTGTACATAACGCTACTACACAATACTATCATAGGCCAAAATTTCAGATTTTTATCTCGTGCCCCACTAGAGATATCAAAGCCTAAAAAGTGCGATTTTTGAAATTTTTGACGAATTTCGGAATTTTTTTCGCAAAGAGAAATTAACTCCCAGATCTGGGATTTGGTGTATGAGTACACATACTTTTGACCTATTTGTAGAAAAAATTGTGTAAGGTTGACAGTTTCCCTTGCATGAAAATTTTCCTCTTGCAAACGGATAGATTTTGGGAAAAATCGTACATTTTGTGCTAAAATTTCACCTGTAAAAATTTATTTTTCAAAATTTTTCTATCACTGTGCATTTAGCCTATTTTATTGTGAACAAAATGCTGCAAACCCCATTTCAATTGGGAAAATAGAAGACGAGATATTTACAATTTTGTGTATCCTAGTTTCTGAGAAAATCGCTGCACACGATGAAACAAAGATGGCCGCCATGCACGATCAAAAAATAGTAGATTTAAAATAATGGTCATTTTGAACTTCCATCATGTTAGGGTTGTTGTACAAAAAAATTCAGATTTTTTAAAAATAGTCGAGCGACCAGTGCTGGACCACTTGAAATGGATTGACCCCAAATGCTCTTATTCAATCATTAAAATCAGGGTTGGCACAGTTTAAACCAATTGGTTTTAACCATGGTTTAAACCACGGTTTAAACCAAATGGTTTTTTTCTCAAAAAAACAAATTGGTTTTTTTAGAAGAAATCTAATGACATTTTCTTTTTTTTCTTTATAATTTACGTGTTTCAAATTATTGGACATAAATAATTTCTACTTTTAACACTTTATTTCAGTAATAAGTATTATATATAGTCGGTTTAGGTCTTTTTTTATGCATAGGATTAAACCAATTGGTTTTTTCTATAAAAAAAAAGCAATTATTTTTTAGGAGAAATCTAATGACATTTTCTTGTTTCTTTATAATTTACGAGTTTCAGATTATTAGATATAAATAATATCAATTGTTTTTTAGGAGAAATCTAATGACATTTTCTTTCTTTCTTTATAATTTATGGGTTTCTGAATTTAACGACTAAAAATATTATCTTCAAATTATCACTCAGAAAGAAAAAATCCTAAGAAGTATTTGTAATTTATTATTTGAATAATTTTGGAAAATAATATTTATCAAACTATATCCAAATGTTTATTATTAGTAATCAAAAGATTGTTTATAAAAATTTACAGGGCTTCAATGGTTCACTGTGTAGAACAGTTAAAACTTTCAACATAAGACTGTTTGCTAAAACTGTTTAAATTGAAAAATGATTTTTTTCAATTTTCAGCATAAATTCACTATAATTATTAAATTTAAATTATTTTAAATGAAGTTACACTGCTTATAAACCAACAATGTCTGTTTTTATCAGTAAATATGCATGTATATGTAATAAGAAAGGATGTTTTTAAAAAAACCCGGTTTAAACAAAAAAAAACCCAGTTTTTTTGGTTTTTTTGAAAAAAACCTGTTTTTTTTCCAACCCTGATTAAAATACAACGTTTAAATATACAACAATTAAAAATTCTGAACATACATATACATTTTGAGAGTACTGGGGACTTGCTTCCTCAGTGTTAAAATAGTAAAATGTGTCAAATCAAAAAAAACCCCAACTGCCAGCAAGTCGGAAACCCAAATGATAGTATAAATGATAGTATAGGTTCTGTGTTTACTATCATTTGGGTTTCTAACTTGCTGGCAGTTGGGGTTTTTTTTTATTATTTTTTTATTTTATACATTTTACTGTTTTAACACTGAGGAAGCAAGTCCCCAGTACTTGCGAAACGTGTATGTATGTTCAGATTTTTTAAATGTAGTGTGTTTAAACATTGTATTTTAATGATTGAGTTTCCCCACACACGTTTTTTATTGATTAAGCACTCTTATTCCCACTTTAGCGTATGTTTTCCCCCACTGGATGCACTTGAATAGCACTTGTTTTCCACAAAAAGATTAGTAGCAGGTTGTTCTCAACTGCTCAGCTGAACAAGTGCAAAGCATTTTGACACATTTGCAAATTCATTTTTTAACGGAGAAGTATAAAATTGGAAGATCTGACTAGGAAGCGATTGTTAATCAAACTTAATTTTCCATTTTATGATCATTAAATTATCCAGTTCTAAACCATTTCTATCACGTGATCACCTGTTTTTCTCCTGCTTTTCGACAGGTTTTCTTCTTTCGCCGTGAAATGTGTTCAAAAACGCCAACTTGTTATGAAAAATCTATTGCATTAAAAAAAAAAAAAAAAAAGAGTTCAATTTGACAGTTTTTGAATAACAGCACCTGCTAGTTTCATGCATTTCCGAACAAAATTAAATTAAAACTTATGTCACATAGTTGCTCTTTTTGATTTAAGAACACCCATGCACCTGTCAATCACCTCTAAGCTCATTTCATTTTAACTGATTGTTTTTACAATCAAATCCCTAAAATGTTAGCACATCTTGTTCAAAAGCATGGTTTAAAATTGAGATTTGAATTCAGTGCAGTGCAGATTTACACCTCTTATGACCTGATTTTAAAAACTAGATATGATTTTAATTTTTCAAAGTAATTGTTGTAAGATTATCTAAAATAAATATTAGATGATTATGCAATTTTTATCTTTCCTTATTTATTTCTAAAATAATATATTGTATCAAGACTGCTTTAAAATTTTAGTGTTTTTCCCATTTCCAGAAAAATGGAAAAATGAATGTATGTCGACCTTGTTAATATTTCTAAATGCCACACAATAATTGGTACTCAAGGTTTTATTTATTTATTATTGTTATTATTATTATTTTATAATGTACTTTCAGTGACAGGATTTTAAAAAAATAATTAGGCTTATTTCTAGTTATATCAGGTTTAGGTTTATCCCTAGTTCATTTTTTTCCCCATGGATATAACTGCTTGATAATTAGTTAATCATTCTTTATAAAAAGAATTAGTTAAACATTTTTCTAGAATCCATATAATGTAGTTTAATGCTTTGCAGTTATATTGTGCAGTTGTTTGTGTGTTTAATATAGACGACCCCCACCTCCTATCCTTAACACATAAAAATGGAAACAATATTAGTGTTAACATTTTTGTGAAAAAAAAAATAAGAAGAAGAAGAAAATATGATATAACATAAAATTGCAATTATGAAATGCAGTTTGGCACCTAGAAAAATAATTGTAAATGTCATTTGACGTCTTAATATTCCCAATTTCTAACCCTGCTCATAACATACTATTACTAAAGTAGCCACAAAAAATGTAAAAGAATTTTAATTTAAAGCTGGTTCTTAATTTTTTGGTATAGCTCTAAATTTAGGAAAGTTCCTTTTTATTGTTTAGTTATTTTTGATATTGTATGAATAGTTTTCTGTTAGCTGAGCTCAAATATTGCCAACAGCAGATATTTTTTCCATTTTTCATACTGTGCGTGTAGTCAGTGTTCTCGCTGTCGCTCACCAATGTGCCAAATTGCGACTAAATTCTTCATTTGGCGAGTAAACAAGTGATTAGATTCGCCAAATTGCTAGTGTTCGATTTTTGCTTTTTCTTTTTCGATTTTTATACATATGCATACATATAAATTATATACATATTTTTTTATATTTGTAGTGGATTGTTGAAATTAGATTTATAACAATCGCTGTCACAGTTATAAAAACTTTTTTTTTTTTTTTTTTTTTTTTTTTTTTTTTAGAGCATATTGGAAAAAAAAGGGGGGGGGGGTACATTAAAGGATTTTTTGTGCTATACGGCGAATCTATTTTGCTAATACTTTCTTCATTTGGCGAATGTTTTTTATTTTTAATTAGCCAAATTACTATAGTTGATCAAAAGTCAGCGAGAACACTGCGTGTAGTGATACTATAGTCAGTTACAAAACATACTGTGATATTGGGTTGTAGACAGTACCACTCGAATTAAACACATAATCTATATGATTCTTTTATATCAAATAAATAATAAAAAATTAATACTGACAAAAATGACCATAGGTTTTTTAGTTAACAAAATAGCTGACTAAATATGTTTTACTCCTTAAGAATATTAGACATGCAAACATTAAAAAAAAAAAAAAAAAAAAAAAGAATACTGCCCAGTTAAACTGATGGCATTGAGCTCACAGGCTACAAATACTAATTGTAAATTAAAGCCTTATATTTTCAAGGGATAATTCCGTTGGGAAAAAAAAAATTAAGAAAGGGAAACAGCTCTCCCCTTTCCTCTTTTTTTATACTTAATCATTGAACCTCCTATACTATCAAAGACATGCTTTATTATATAAAAAATCTATATCCAAAATTCAGAGCAAATGAGATAATTCTTAATAAAAACCCATTTAGTATTTATATAATTTAAAAGGAGTTATCCCCCTCTTTTATACTTAACCATTAAACTTCCAAAACTATTCAGAGATTTGAACGAAATCTGAAAATTCTGCTTGAAAAACCCATTTATATAAATTAAGGGGGGGGGGGCATTAGAACCCCGTTCCCCCTATTTATACTTATTCAATGAACACCTAATAACAGTCACGGAATCGCCTCATCAGAATGATTTTAATCTAAATTTTGAACGAAAACTTAATTCTGCTTGAAAATCCCATTTATATCAACTAAGGGGAGGGGCATGAGACCCCTGTTCCCCCTCCTATACATATCGAATGAACTTCAAAAACTAATCAGGGAAGCGCCTTGTCAGGATATACCTACATACAAAATTTCAAGTGGATTGGATATTTTTATCATGAGTTATAGCGTTACGCACGAACGCACGTACATACAGAACGGACGGGCACATAAGCTCTCAGGCTATGATAGCCTGAGAGCTAAAAAGAGTGGGAGACTTAATTGTTGCCAAACAGTAAAACATGAATCCTAGAATACGCAAGGAGGTAAGCTTGAAAGAGTAGGCAGGCATAACACATGTCATCTTTGGTTAAGAAATTCAAAGTTACCGTTAGTTTTCTTTTTGCTGTACCAATTTTGATGTATGTTAAATTTACATGGAAAAGAAGTTAAAATCCTTTTTTAAAAGATTTCAAGAAGCTTTTTAATTAAAGAGGGTTGAAAACTATGATTTATAAAATTCGAAGGTTTTAAATCTTTGTTAAGTATTTTAAACTTGTTTAACTAACTGCAAGATCAACCAAAAATAAAATTAAAAAAAAAAAACTGAAATCTGTAATCTTTACTAAATCATGTCATTGCTGTTGATGTGTCTTTATTTGTTAGTTGTTATTATTATTTATTTTTTTTTTTGTTGATTGATTAAATGAGTTAGTTTAAATTAATAAATAAGCTAAAAAACTTTGTAAAATCACCATAAAAAGAAAAATTAAGCAGCATGCGTTTCGAGCTACAACAATAATAGCTCGTCATCAGCTAATCCAACACGTGTCCCAAGGGCACAGAGTCAAGATGACCTCGGGACACGTGTTGGATTAGCTGATGACGAGCTGTTATTGTTGTAGCTCGAAACGCATGCTGCTAAGTTTTTCTTTTTATGGTGATTTTACAAAGTTTTTATCTTATTTATCAGTTTATCGCCAGTGATTATGGTGTTTTTCACTATTAGTTTAAATTAGTCTAAATGCCAATTTTTGAAAAATTGCTTCATTAAGAAAACAAAATAACAGTGTACATTTTTTTGTGTATCCTGTTCTTATCTCTTTTCCTTCCTCTTCCTAAATTACAGTTGATTCCCTCAAATCCGCAAACCTAAAATCCACACAATTTACTGATGTAAACGATGAAACAATCAGTTCAGATGTAGGGACAAAATTTGACTTTTTTAGTTTTATATCAATTCTATAGTAATTTTGGTTGATATTACTGAATTCGTGTTTTTTCATGAAGAAAGAATAGATTTATTTCTGAAAATATTCAAGATATTGCTGATATCATTGGTAATCACAATCTTCTTACTAAATATATTTATGTAAATGTATCAATCATGTTTTATTATTATGAAAAATGGTTGTTGTTTTCGGTGGAGGATTCACAAAATGACGTGGTCACTTTTGAATTTAAATTAAATTCTTTACTTTTAGAAGAATTTTTATTTGAATAGGAAATTAAAATGTTTAAAATCATTGTAATAAAGGAGAAAACTAACAAATTTAAAAATGGGTAGACGGAAATTAACAGATACGGAAAAAGCCGAAGCCAAAGAAATGAATGACCGTGAATGTCGCATTCAATGACATTAAACACAATACGCGTACTTAAACAATAATAAAGTGATTTTTATTTCAATTTTTTATTAATGTTTTACTAATTTATTTGTTCTTTTGTTATTATTATTATTAAGTCTGGCTAAACCTGAAATAAAACTTTTTTATTTTATGATTTCGATGTAAATTAGTATTATACCATAAAATGAATAATGCTTACTTAAAAGGCGATTAAATAAACAATTATAGATGTTAAAATTTTATTTTATTTAAAAAATCTTAGTACTTTCGAACCTTTTCCAAACAGGTTCTTCTTCAGAGAACTCAATTTTCAAGCCACGAGTCTCGTTCATTTTTCAAAACAAAATCTCATATTTGTATTTATTACTGAAAATATTCTCTGAGGAAGAACCTGTTTGGAAAAGGTTCGAAAGTACTAAGATTTTTAAATAAAATAAAATTTTAACATCTATAATTGTTTATTTAATTGCCTTTTAAGTAAGAATTATTCATTTTATGTTAAAAATTTTTATACTCATTATTGTAAGACTTAAATTTTAATAAATAAAATTACTATTTTAAAAAATTGCAATTTTTTGCTAAAACTTGAAAATTGGATTTTTAGCAATATTTCTGATGGTATTAACAGATAAAAAAACAGATTTTTAACAATTCTCATTAATGAACTCATTCATGAATTTAATTTTCATGAAAATATCAAAAAAGCAAACCATAAAGAATTGATGTACAAAAAGTTTAACTATTTCTCTGGTCTATACGAAAAATTGAGATATGTTCTACTGAAACACTATATAAATTTAATAGCCTGTCCACCAAAGAAATTAAAAGAAGTAATTTGTACAAAAATCGATCCAATACCAGAAATTGAATTAGCCGGTGTATATACCATCCCTTTTAAAACTGATTGCAATAAAGTAATGGAATATATCGAGAAAACCAATAGGAAACTCAAAAAAAGAATAAAAGAACATAAAGCAGATATAAAATTTTATCACCAATCTACTGCTCTTTCACGTTTATATCTCAAACAGAATATCACAATATATTTTGACAATACAAAAATCATATTCCCAACATCCAATTATTACTTATCCATTATAGGAGAATCAATAGAAATCTTATGCAAGAGCAATAAAGTGTGCAATGATACCCTATCTTATAATATACCCAATTTATGGTTTAGCATCCTAAAAATGAAATCCTAACAAATTGTGAAAATGACGTATTAAAAAAATCATGGTACAACAATAAATAATTTTACTGTTCACGTAAAAATATTGCTAACTCAATTTTCAAGCCACGAGTCTTGTTCATTTTTCAAAACAAAATCTCATATTTGTATTTATTAATGAAAATATTCTCTGAGGAAGAATCTGTTTGGAAAAGGTTCGAAAGTACTAAGATTTTTAAATAAAATTTTAACATCTATAACTGTTTATTTAATCGCCTTTTAAGTAAGCATTATTCATTTTATGTTAAAAGCAAGGCGAAATTTTCATTCCGTCATATATTTTATATGTATTTAGTATTATATTGTTGCATGGCAAGTTTCATTGAATAATTCAAGGAAAATACATTTCATCTTTATAATGAATATTTAATCATACTTTATTGATTATTAATTTGACCTTTACTTCTAATATTTTAATCATTTGAAAAATCATTTAAATTTTTATTATTTTATTTTAATATATTATTAATTTGTAATCATTCATTATAGTTTCAATTGCATTTTTTATTATATTGAATTACTGTTTAAAAAAAATGTAAACAAAGCAATGACCAGAAATCCGCAAAATTCTAAAATCTGCACAACCTCTGGTGCCAAGCTGTGCCGATTTGAGATGGTTAACTGTATAAAAATTTTAAAAATAGAAAATTTTCAAAAACTAATATTTTTGATAGTCTGTAAATTAAGGGAAAGTAGGAATTTTAGGGGAAGTGGTATTCATGTGCAATTTGGCATAAAAGGATCTCTGTATGCTGCCTGTAATCTTTAAGTGGATTTCTGTTTTTCTAATTATTCTACGAAGTACATATAGTCTTGAAATTGTTGAGATGACAGCCAGTTATGAATAATAGCAGCACTTAGAAACAAAAAAATGTTTCATTAAATAATTGTTCTGGATTTATTTTAATGGATTCCAAAATATTTTTCTAGTTAAATCAAGACAATGTATTCAATAAGGTGTTTTTTGTTTCTAAATGTTGTTTTATTTACCATTGGCTGTCATTTTTCCTATTTTAAGATTATCTTATTTGACCTGTTCGAAAAATAGAAAATAGAGATTATGGATTGTATCAGATTGTATCCTTGCCAAATTCCATATGAATATTCATTTGTTCAGAAAGGAAAAAATATATATGTGTATATATTTTTTTCATATTTGTAGTAATAATAATGCTCATAAAAAAAAAAAAACATTGTTATTTGTTTTTATTTATAAGATATTGTTTTATATTTTAAATGTTTTTTTCTGTTCAGTTAAATCTATGACAAAGATAATCTAATAGCACAAAAAGGTGCAGTTTTTTAATCTTTTTTTAATTTTCTGTTTGTTTTAGTTATCTCAAAAATTATGTAAGATTTTACAAACTTTTAATACAGTGATACCTCGATTTACGTCAGCAATCAGTTCCAAGTCTAGTGACGTACGTCGAGACACATTTAAATGTACGAAAAAGAATAAATAATAAACATTCACAAAAATTTAATAAACATTTATATCATATTTAAGGATTATGTTACATACATTTAACATTAGCAAAAAAAAAATATGTTTGTATAATGTAAGACTTTAGAATAAATCAGCAAGTTGGTAACTTACAAGCCCCGTTCAAATCTTTAAGCATGTGGGGAAAAAAAAACTTACAATGAAGTTTGAACTGACAATTTTTCCTTTTTACTTTCTTTTGTCTTCAATAAAAGAAAATATTGTAATTGATTTTTTTTTCAAATTTTCAATGGATTTATACATTTTAAGGGTCAGAGATTCCAAAAAACATGTTTTTACAAAATGTCTGTGTGTTGTCACTGTACCATCAAAAAGTGTATGAAGATATTCATGGAATTGAACCAATTTTTTGTGTAAGTTTTTGGCTGTGGCAAGCAGGTGCTCCTTCAATTTTGAAATATTCCGCTTAAAGAAGGTGCTGTAAAAGCACATTTTTGCTATTTTTTATTGTATCATCAAAAAATGTATGAAGTTATACATAGAATTGAACCAATTTTTTTGTCTGTTTGGCTATGGTCAGCAGACCCTCCTTGAATTTGAAAAAAAAATTGCTGGAAGGGGGCGCTTTAATTGCATTGTCTATCTCATTTTCATTATTGTCTCATCAAAAAGTGTATGAGGTTATGCATAGAACTGAACTAAATTTTTTGAGGTATGGCAAGCCCTCCCTGATTAAAAAAAAAAAAAAAAAAAAAAAAAAAATCTGTCATAAAGTGGTATTGTAAAAGTGATTTCCATGCTATATTCATTATTGTACCATCAAAAAGTGTATTAAATTACGTACAAAATTGAAAATTTGGCATTCTTATTCATCTTCATATGTCTATGCATATATAATCATAGTTCGAGAAATCATATGTGAAATATATTTGAAATTAAGCTTGTGTTTACTAATAAATAAAAGAGAAAGAATGGTGTCTGCTTGTTTTGTTGATAAGAATTTCTGTCTGCATCTCCCCCCAACCCCACCCGTTCTTCATTCAGGGCATGTGCAACAAGACTATTATTGTTGAATGCATTATGTAACAAAAAACTATTATAAAATACTTTTAAACAATAACTATATCTTTTAAGTATTATTTCAATAAAGCGATATTTTATTGACCTCTCTTAATTTGAATCAATAAAGTATGTGAAAAATAAATTTAAGCAGTTTTGTATGTTACTCCAAACAGATAAACTAAATTCTAAAAATAAAAAGAAATTACACTTTGATAACGATATCATTACAGGCAAGGATTTTGAATGATAATAACGCATGATATCAAAAGGGAGAGAGAATTTTTGGGATTAGCACATCCAACTAGTTTATTTTTAGAAGCTCTTTGCAACAGCAGAATGAGTTTTCCCACCTTTATCTAGTCGTTGCTGCATTTTGCTATTATGAATCGATAGTTTCAATAACTGTCATTTCAGCCAGCTTCAGTAAGGTTTAGTCTGTTGGTTAATTTTGCAATCGTTATCTGCCTTTCTCTCTAAGCTCAAAAAGTTTGTTGGTGATTAATTCTGGATATGGGAAATCTATAAGTTCACAACACTTTTAGCACCCATCTCTAAGTAGGATTCTCTTCCATTTTAAACAATTTCATGAATTAAGAGTGATACAGAATCACAATTTTCAGCTGTTTTCTTAGTTTCTATGAAGGTAAAGGGGCACAGTCTTTTCCAAGCATCTCTCATTGTCTTTAACTGAACTTCACCCCATGATCCCCCCATGACTGTGAATAATTCTGAGATGTTAAATTTCAAAAATCTTCAAACAGGGTCAAAATGTTTGTTCATTAAGGAAATTTTTTTCCTGATCAGCCAACGTACATGAAGAGTGATGTAAGTGAAGGACGAAAGTTAGAGAATATCAATGTATTGTAAATTTGCAACTTTCAACCTTTTGCCGTTTGACCTTAATTTTCTCTAGATTAATTTTTGAAGTAGAATTTTTATGCAAATAGATTTTAACCTCTTTTCTATATGGATTTTCCCATACAGTGTGTGATAGAAATAAAAAATGATGTGGCCAAAAAAAAAAAAAAAAAGTTGAATTTTTGTTTATGTTATTTAAAATACAAAAAGGGCAATTATTTTTATGTGGATTTATAACATAAACTGATAATGCACAATTTAAACATAATTTATCTGGTCTAATATATTAGATTCCTAAAGGCTGTTTATATATGCAAGTGCCAGTGGTGTTCAAAACAAAATTTAATGTATATATGACACTGTTAAAAGTGATACATAATGTAAAAATAAACTAAAATAATGCAAAACAGAAATTAAATATATAAGATCAAATTGACATATTTTAGTAATAAATGAGGATAATTTTATTTGCAGTAATTTATTATGCCCTCCAGAGTTAATATAATATGAATATTGTGTAACATAAATGTGCTGTATCGATTTATATAATATATCTATATTGTACAGGGATGAGATTCTTCAGACTTTTCTCCAATTTTTAAAAAAATTTCACAAATTAAACTTTTGGGAAAATTTTATATTTTTTTCTTAGTTTTTTACTTTTGTTTTTTTGCTTTGATATAATAGTCCATTTTTTTCTGATTTCCTTTTGATATTCTGAATTTTTAATATGTTTTTCACAGTATTATTACTAATTTGTCTTTTAAATAACACTTAAAAAAATAAAGAAAAAAATCATTAAATTGGTCAATTAAATTCTTAGTGGATGGCTTTCTGTACCTTTAACAATCAATTATGATCAGTTTAATTCCTTAAAAACTTATTTTTTTTTTTTTTTTTTTTTTTTTTTTTTTAAGAGTAGGAACTCTGTTCTATTATATACTTATTGTGGTTGCAATTATTTTGATTTGCTGTTTCAAAAAAAGTATCTACTATTTTTAAAATTACAATTAAAAAATATTCATGTCAGTGGTTTTATTAATGTTCTGTATCTTGGTAAAATAGACTTTTCACTGCAGTAAGTAAATAATTTTTGCCTAATTCTTTCTAACAGTTTCTTTTTAATTTGCTTAAAGCTAAATTGTTTGTAATATATAAATTTTAATAGCAATTATAATATTTATTCCACTTGAAATTCATAAATATTATTGCTCAAATGCGGTTCGCACAGTTTTCAGATTTTTTTTACTTTTTTGTCATCCTTACTTATCCCTGATTATATGATATGGTTATAAGTATGGAAATACTTCTTCTACTGCCTTTAATATAAAAATTATATAATATATAGACTGTAATGATGCAAGCAAGCTAATTAAAAGAATTAGTATAATTAATATTTAAAACATTACTGTTGCCGCAATGAATAGGATTGTACACTACATAAGTACTTGAGAAAATAGTATTTCTAATATGAAGATGCAAATGCAAAAAAAATACATCTGCTTTTTTTTTTTTAATAGAAAAAAAAATAAAATTTTGCACAAAAGGTCTTTTTTTGCAAAAAATATAATGCCTTTTTCCATTATTATTTTATATATATTTCATACATATTCATTTTATTTATAATTAAGTTTGCTGTAATCCAGATAAAATAACCAAACATTGTATTTCAGAAATCTGTACTCAGATTTTTTTTTTTTTTTTCCATTAATAAATTATAAGTATTAAAATGTTATTTGGTGATTTATCATTTGCACCTATTCCATAATAAGTTCTAAAATATGCGACATTGATTGAGTTTGTTGCTTTGTTTGCAGATGCTGATCCTGATTCTTGCGATTCCTTCGAGAGTACCAAGTCCAAAGTGTCGTGTCATAAAGTAGGTCAACAGAGGACTACCCCCCTCTCAGAAAGGCAGCAGATCGCTCTCCTCTGCAAGCTCAGTGCATCCGATCAATCACCAACAGCAGGTTCGCCGTTGTTTCTCACTACTTCTATTATGTTTTAAAAAAAGCTAATTTTTATTTCTCTCTCTCCCCCCTTTTTGTTTATTAATCTTGTAGTTCATATTTATTAAATATTTGCAAACCCCATGGCTTTTTCTCGCATAATAGTTGGAATATGGAAAGTGTAAAATTAGCCATCTTGACAAATTCCAAGCTTCTTTTCACCCCACCAGTGACTGAGAGGTTCTGAGACCTCTCAACTGGTAAACATCAGATGCTAGATTCAAACTCAATCGGGGCTGTCGGCCTAACCGTTCGGAGTTTTTCGTGGTTTTCGTTGAACTTTGGATTTTCTTGTGTAAATACGGGTTAGGTCCCCTTAGAAAGACCCCCCCCCCCCCAAGAGGGCATCCCACCTCTTTAGGGCCTATATCCCATGTGTAGATTAGAGGTCTGCACGGGCCGAAATTTCCAGGCCCGGGCCCGGCCCGAAAGTTAAAATTTCGGCCCGGTCCGGAAAAAATTTTAAATTTTGGCCCGAACCCGGCCCGGCTCGAGTGAATTTCTACAGAACATTGATTTTTAATCTTATGGAAGAGTTCTGACCAAAAAAAATTATATTAGTCTTTTTTTTTTTTCCATGTTTATAATCTCCATTTATGCAGAAGTGCCGTAGGCTGCAATATTTATGCTTTTAAAAAGAATCTTTGTTTGTCGTATGTAAATGTTTCAGTTATCACTAGTATTATTAATCCATATTCCCTGTAATGGAGACAAAAAATCGAAAAAGCGGTACATGGTAAAATTTCCAAAGACGAAATCACTTTGGAACGAAAAAAATGCATTCCCTTCTTAACTGATGTAAATGTTTAATAAATTTTTTTCTCTCATATTGTTGTATTCATTTTGCATAAATGAACATTTTAAAAGAAACTTTCAGTTTTCAGTTTAAAAAAAATATTCCGTCATAATCATGTTTTTTTTTGTGTGTGTGTGTGTGTGTGTGTGTGTGTGTGTGTGTGTGTGTGTGTGTGTGTGTGTGTGTGTGTGTGTGTGTGTGTGTTTAATTCTATTTTAAAACGCCTAGTAATCTACGATTCTTTAAAAGGAATAAATTCTAATGTTTAATTGTAGAATAATGACGGCTTAAAAGTATATGCTTTTTTTGCAGAAATTTTTGGACAAAGCCAAATATTACTGATTTATAAAAAGTCGAGAAAAGGATTATCATATAGGAAGATTCAATAGGAACTGATTATTTTGGTCCATGAAAACTAGGAAGAATGGAATCAGTCTCGACTTCGCAAAGGAAAAAAAAGGTTAGGCCCGGCCCGATACTCGAGCAAAAAAATTAAGTCCCGAGCCCAGCCCGGCCCGAAATGATTTGTGACTAGGCCCGGCCCGGCCCGGCCCGAGTCTTCAGAAGTAAGGCCCGAACCCAGCCCGGCCCAAATGCCATTATTGGAAATCGGGCCGGGCTCGGGCTTCGGGCCGAGGCCCGGCCCGTGC
The DNA here is from genome assembly GCA_964019185.1 of Maratus speculifer. Classification (NCBI taxonomy): domain Eukaryota; kingdom Metazoa; phylum Arthropoda; class Arachnida; order Araneae; family Salticidae; genus Maratus; species Maratus speculifer. Next base: position 5,742,297 of record CAXHSM010000001.1, read on the forward strand.
AGACCTCTAGTGTAGATAATCAGCTGACATAAAATAAACCAAACCAAGCTTCTTTTTTTTTTTTTCTAACGTCTGTCATTTTTATAGGACTACTGGCATCAGCATAAAATGCCTAAGTTGAATCAGGGACTGTCAATATTACTTTTGGAATCGATTCCAATTATTCTACAAAAATGTAATTTAAAAAGTAATTTTTTTTTAAGTTTGTTGTTCTTGACAACCCTGAATGGTAATCGCACTGATTTAAAATGTATCCTGTGTAGGATAAGCAGGCATGAGATTCTTCCATGAACCCGCCGTTTTTGTCAAAATATCGCGAGAAAAACTTGGATTCCGTCAAAATATCACAAGGTAAACGGAGATTTCGTCATAAGATTGAGAAGAAATCGCGGATTCTGTCATAAGATCACGAAAAAAACACAGAATCTGTCAAAACATCGCAGAAAAAAACGTGGATTGCGTCAAAAGTTTGAGAAAAACCATGATTTTCGTCAAACTATCGCGAAAAAAAACCATGATTTTCGTCGAAAGATCACGAGAAAACCATTATTTTTGCCAAAAGATCACGGGAAAACCGTTATTTCGTCAAAAGATCGTGCAAAAGTGCGATTTTCGGCAAAAGATCTCGGGGGAAAAAAAACGCGATTTTCTTCAAAAGATAGCGAAAAAACTGCGATTTTCAACTAAAGATCGTGGAAAAAATGCAAATTTCTTGAAGGAATCACAGAAAAAATACGAATTCCGTGATAGAATTGCAGAAAATTTGCTGTAATAATGTTTACAACAACTTTTTTGCAATTGAGTGGCAAATTAAACATAAGCTTGCATGTTTGTTAATTGATGTTTAAAGTGAAAACATTTTAAAATTTAAATTGGACAACTTGCTAAGATTGCTGTGCAAAACATTGCTTCAGAATTACTTAAAATAGAAACTTAAAATAGAAACTTTAATTTCAGAACTACTTATAATATTTGCATAAATGGATTCACTCTGATCCTCTTCTCCCCCCCCCCCCTCCTCCTCCCCCCAAAATAAAATTAAACAGGATTTAAAGAAAAGTATTCACAATTCTGTTGTGAATTAAATAAGTTTCTTAATTGTTTTACACGCACACTATTTAAAAAAAATTCTCATTTTCCGGTTCACGCGCTTTTCTTTTTTTTTTTTTTTTTTTTTTTACTTTTTGCAATCTCATGCCTGGATAAGATGTCATTATTGATTCACAACCATTACTTTTATAATCAGTTTAATACATCCTGAGATTGCATAGAAATCGTATATTAGCAATATTTTAGAACCTAGAATTGGTACTAATAGAAACCTGCTAGAGCAAGACTTAAACCGGCTCACTAACAATTTTCCAATTTTTATTCTCGCGGGTGATTTTAATGCAAATCATCCTTCCTGGAATAGCCGATACACCAATGGTGTCGGCAACATCATCCGAAGGTGGGCAGATCAAAATTACGGACAAATTATTGTCCCTCCCCGAACCCACCTTCCCTAGAAGTAATAGTTTTTTAGATATTGCAATCACCCGCAATTTTCCATTTCCCGACACCATTCAAACGGTGAATGATTTATTGTTGGATCATTACCTGGTAATTTTGTGGTATTCAGTACAATCTTACAATTTGGACGCAACTCATTCGCTCTCCACTAATTGGCTGGACTATTCCTATTCGGTAGCACGTAAGAAAACTCTGCCCATCATACCAGAGAACAAGTTACAAGTCAAGCAAGCTATCAGTACGTTTGGTGACTCCGTGAGAGAGGCATTCAATCGCTGCTCCCGTCCAAGACTTAAAACTCCTGATATGTACTGCTTGCCACAAAACATACGGGAGCTGATCAGAGAAAGAAATCGTGCTCGCAGGGTATGACAGGTTTCTAGTTCTCCCTTTTTTAAAAATAAATTTTATCGTCTAAACAGAAGAGTTAAAGACTATCTTGGAGTTTAGTCAATCACGATTCAACGAATATGTTGAGTCACTCACTACACAAAACAACAGCATTTGGAAGGCTGCTTCCCAAATCCGTAGGACATGAACAAATATTCCGGCTATTAATTGCCCTAATGGTACGGCTGTCACTAACACTGAAAAAGCGAAAGCCATTGCACAAAGTTTTAAAAACCAATTCACACCTCACGCTGATATTTATTACTCTAGGACTACTCAGACTTTAGAAAACATTGTCAATAGCTTTCAACAGAGGGAGTCACTGAACACATTTCCAGAGACTACTCCATCTGAAATTAAGAATTACAAATCAGGATTGAAAAAAAATAAAGCTCCGGGAGAGTATAAAATTTCTAACAGTATGCTAATCAACCTACCTTTAAATTTCATTTTGACTCTAAATTTATATTTTTCCCTAGATCGAAAGAAATTTTCACCTAGCTTTGGCTACCCTGTCGTTGCAATTCGCTGAACTTACTCAGCCGTGTATGTGAGCGTTTTACTTATGGGGAAATATATATATATATATATATATTTATTTAAAAATTTCTTTAATGTATATTCATTTATCTTATAACTTTCTTAAATATTTAGTATATTTTGGTCTTTTCACATTCCAAGGACTGTCTGCATTCCAATCCATTTATTTTTTATTATTTGGTAGAGTTTAAAAAATGTTTTTTCATTTCTTTTTTCTCTCTCTCGGCTAAAGCTCATTTCAGAGCCATATAATGTCATCTACTCCAACCAATCAAATTGCTAGGTGAGGCCTATGCCTCTCTGCCGAGAGACTCCCCTTTCTGGCTTCCTCATTGGCTGCGGAGAACCTGCTCACGAGATCCCAGCCAAATCTATTTAAACCCCTTTTTTTACGACCAGCTTTTCATTCATTCTAAGACCGCTGGCGTGTGTACTTCTCCTGTGGTTCTGTTCAGCAAAGAGTCCTTGTCAGGACTGTCATATTGTTTGTTTTAGAACTTATTCTGGATGATGACATAATTAATGTTGATTAATGAAAAAGGTTGTTTTCAAAGTTATGTCAAGATTATTAGCAGGATTAAAGTACATAGGCGATCGTATAAATTCCAGGTTCTTGTTGGGCATGCAAAGAGAATATAAATTCTTACCTTGAGATACGAAATTACATCACGCACACAAAAAAAATGTTTACGCAGACATCTTGTGTACTTTTTAAAGGAGAAATTAACATTCTTTATTCGGAAGCTTGAACAGGTCTCCAGTGCCACCTTGATAAAACTAGATGCTATGTTTTTTTTTTTTTATGAGTCTTCATTCTCTCTATCTTGAAGGAAAAAGCTACTAAAGAAAATTAAATCTATTCCTTTCTTTTTTTCAAAATAAAACTGAGGCCATTGCGGCTGAAAACTATTGTTGTTACCGGGAAGCAAATAAAACAAAAACGCGTGCTCCCGGGAGTAACGAGGGAGCCTTCATAGCTATTTGACGCTTAACCCCGAACTGACGTATTTCAATTTTGTCAGCATAAATAAACTTTTCTTGACACTTATACACTATTAATTTATTCTGTTGTTATTCATTTCTTTAATTTAAACTTTCCTTCCCAACCGCAAATCAAAACAACATATTGTTTATCTCTTTTCCAATATACCCATCTGATTCACTCCGTTTATTTTTCGTTCTGAACGGTCAAAGTACAGTATTACGTCATACTGTTTCTATTACATCATTTCATTCCAAAGTGACGTCATCTCGGCAACGTCCAGATGATTTTGATTGGAGAGAGATATCAGCAGTTCTTTTTGGAAAACTGTGTTAGTAGTTGGTTGTTGTTTTTCTTTGAAGGATGTCGTTGTGGTTTCGGGAAGATATATTGTTCAAGAAACACCTGTCGTTATGCAGGGTGAATATAAAGTAGATATAGTTTTTATAAAAATGATTAAAAGTATGTCCTGTTAAGACTGGAAGTTAAGAATAGTATTATAATGAAATTACATTTAAGCTACCTGTTATATTTTTGCCAAAGCCGGTGTTTTTATTAATTTATTAACTAGAAGATGAAATGTAAAGATAGTAAGTTTTTTTCTATGTTATGTGTTATTTAAATTTATTTAATTATTGTTTTTCTTTTTAACTGTGTTCTTTGTTTTAATAAACGTTAGTTTATTGTAAAACTTAATTACGTTTCTGTCTGTTATTACACACTGTCATTCTGCCATTTCTTTTTTTTGCCTTATGTTTCCACTACTCTGTTTTTCAATTTAAGATTGTTTTAGAAAGCCGATGTTTAAGAGTTATTTAAAGGCTGGCCCGACATACTGGGCCATCAAATTTTTTTGTGCATAATCGGCACGCGGAGAAAACAAAAACACGCCAAGAAGCTGGCCAACAAGGAGGAATGCTCTCGCCAAAAAAGCGATAAAGCAACAGAAAAAAAAAGGGGCGCGTACGGCATCTACTGCAAGGAGGAGAAAGTCTCCCACTCAAATAGTGCCGATGTACGGCATGAATGATGCAATGAGTCGATCGAATCTGAACGATCGTAAAACTCTTAAATGTAATGAATAAGACAAATCGTTAAGTACAAAAGAAGGAACTATAAATAAAATATTATTGAAGAGAGAAAAATATTGTACTGAAAATAAAGATTACGTAAAAATATGGATTTTAAACATCGTATTTAGATAAAATATGTGGAAAAATGAGGAAACAAAAACATGTCATGATATCTATCATGACAAGGACTTTCTGCGTCCGCTCTGTTTTTTGGACCACTTGAGTTGTCTGCCACTGGGTCACAGATCATATCATGATAGGCTAGTAATTTAAAGATTCTATCTCCCAATTTTTCGATCAACCTTCAAAATTTAGTGAGCTATGTGGCCCCCTTTTTTTTAAGTTCTTAGGGATAGGGCGGAACTTTTTTTGGGCTTGTTGGTACCTCCAATGCTGCCCTTCCCGCCTCGACCACTTCCGCCTAATACTAAATCTACAGATCAGTAGTCTCAACCACCAGTTACAAAGTTTTATTTTGAATTATTACTTACTCATCATATGCAGTATAGGGTAAATCTTGCAATCATTTTAAAAATCATTTATGGTTTACACATTTTAGACACTAAAGATTACAAAAAACATATTTTTAGGGGGTGGCAGAAAAGCCATCCATCTTTCTGTGTCTCTGTTTTGGAGTTATAAGGATGCTTCTTTTACTCAATTTGGTATTTCTTGATTATCCCGGCAATCAAAAAACTTTTGTCAAACTGTAACATTAAATACCAATAATGGCTTATCGTAAATGTCACATTCACTTGCTTAAGCATGCTATATGTGTTTGTTACATCATTGAGGGATTTTTAATTCAATGTTTTATTTGTAGTATTATTGATCTTTTACTAATTTATTTGTTATTTCGTTATTTAAAATATGAATTATATCAATTTGTATGATTTACTAATAATTTGGGGATTTACAGTCGAGTCTCCCTATAATGAAACTCCATACATCGAGTTTCTCTATATAACAAATTTTTTGTAGGAACGGTAACCCTTTTGGCATGATTACATTAAAAACAGTCTCTATATAACGAAATATTGATCTCCATATAACGAATTTTTTCATAAATTGATCTTAATTTACTCAGTTTTAAAAGGCTTCGAAATCATATGGAATCAATTTTCCATCACTTATTTTTGATTTATCGTCAATGCTGAGTTTTTTTTTTTTTTTTTTTTTGTTATATTACTTTTTTCCTTGTTCTGTAAATCCAACGAATTCATCCCATCTCCCACACACCTTTCTTTCCACATCCTTCTCATAACAGAGCTAGTTGGATTGATGCACATGTAAGAGAGGAATCAATGAGAGGCACATAAGAGAGGCTTTCAAATGGAGGAAAATGTTAACTACAATTCTTCATTCCTTGCTAAAATTTGAGAATTTTTTTACAGCATAACAATTTTAAAATCAAAACAACAACAACAAAAAAAGATTTGTTCATCTGAACTTAGTGCAAGTCTTCCTTATTTGATTTTCATTAAGCTTTCAAATAAATGTCTGTTCTCTTTTTTTTGAAACAGATTAAATAATTAAGAAATAAAATGTTAGGTTAATATATTCTTTTAAACATTTCAAATTATTAATTCAAAAGATCAAAAATAATATTTGTTCAAATTTCACACATTAAATATGATTTTTTTACATCATTCTCTATACATCGAATTTCTCTATATAACGAATTTTTTACTGGAACGGTGGATTTTGTTATATAGAGATTCGACTGTATTTAGTTTTTCAAAATGGGATAATCAAGTAGTACCTGCAATCCCATAATAGAGCACAACTATGTATTAAAAATATTTAAATATACATTTAATTTTTATTTTGGAGTTGCTATGCACTTTATAGTGTGCTTTCCAAAGACACTACTTCAATAAAAGCACTGCAACCAAATTTCATCCAATTCTAAGTGAATCAGGTTGAAAATGGCCCATTTTTGTGTTGATTTAATCTGGAATGATGCATGAAATAACGATTTTGTGTGTTTTTGACCATGTTATTCTGCTGATAGTGAACTTTTGCACTTTGCAGTATATCTTTTTTTTTTAGCCAATAAAATAAAACAAATATTTTCCAAGCTTTACATTAGAAGTTGAATTTTTAAATGCAAAATCAATAATTATGTGGGACACTACTAATTTAAAACTGTCATTGAAAGATAAACTGTTTATTTTAGATAACCAGTTATTAACATCTTCATTATAAAGAATTTTAATTGAATTCAATTCAGTTCAAACTGAGCGACAGGTTAAGGACTCAAAAACAGACATTTATGTGCAAATTTTTCCCTTAAAAAATATTTTGTATTAAAACTATTGTTGTTAAAAGTTTCTTGATGCTAAATTCTGTAAATTGATTTTTTTTTTTCTTTTTCTTTTTTTTTAAATGTAAAAAGCAAATTCTTTAAATTTTCAAAAAATTGCAACTTTTAGATTATTGTTTTATTAAATTTTCACATTAAGCAGGATTGTTTGATTTAAATCAGATTTTTTAAATGCAACACTGCATTAAAAATGTTCATCTATTGGTAGTACACTTCCCAAAACTACTGATAAATGATCAGAATTTTTTAAAGTTTTTTGTTTCCCAGATGATTTTTTTTTTCCATTTTTTGCAAATAATATGCTGAAGCTAAATCTATTTAATATAACAGTATTTTCAGTGGATAGTGACTTTCTCTAAAGCAAATTATACATAATTTACTGGTTTATATAATGCTTACTTGCAGATTATAATATTCCTGATGTTTATGTATTTGTCATATAATGTGAAGGATACATGATCTAATTATGACATAATAAATATTTGGACTGTTTGTCTAACATAAAATGAATTAGAGTTTCATGTTACTTCTATCACTGAAAATACTTTAATTTCTGTAATCGATTCCATAGCCATTCCTTGTCAATTAAAAAAGATTGTTTACTGAAAATGTCAATGGCAGGGGAAGAAGAGGGATAACAGTGACAACTAATAGCTTCACGTTTTTAATTATGTGATTACCTTGCATTTAGTAATTGCTTTGTGACACATTAGAATATTTGGAACAAGAATATCATTTACTACCCTTAAAGCAAATTATACAAGATATAGAGTAAAAAATGCATATAGACAAGTTATTCAGAAACATTTTTTTAAATATTTCTCCCCATGGAAAGTGCAAACCTTTTTGGAATTTTTATTTAAAGAAAATATTGTAAAAAAAATTTCTTCATTAGAATGGTGGAAAACATTTTTACACTCTGGATTTGAACCCAATTAGGCCTGTTGGCCTAATTGTTCGACGTTTTCCTTGGTTTTCTTCAAACCTTGGATTTCCTTGCATAAACACAAGTTAGTTTCCCTTAGAAAGACTCTCCCTTCTCATGGAGGGCACTTCTCCCTTAGGTCCTACATCCCCTGTGTTGATAATTGGCCTTCATAAGCACAACCAACCATTTTGACTGAGATATTTGTGTATCAGATGGCTAGGGGACTATAAAGAAAGCGATAGAACAGCTCTTTATAGCAGCAGCTACTTCTTCCCCCATGATTTTTAATTAACGGAAAAATAATTAGAAAGTTTAAATCCAAATTTATCACCTTTCAGTTTATACTTTTATTTATTAAATTTTGATGAAACATTAATTTTTATATGCTTGGGTAATATAAGAATATTTTAGTTTTAATTTATTATTATGTAATTAATTAAAAATATTTTAATAGAGTTCTGTAATGAGTCAAGTAACTTGATTTTTAGAATGAGAAAAAAGTAAAGGGGACATCACTAGATTTTTCTGCTGACCTGTGACTTTATACATTTTGTTATTATTAACCTGTGTATTTATGTCACAATGTTCACTAATGTTAATCAGATTTCTACACCAACCACTGGAATTGAGTATCTTGGTGAAATTAATTCACTATTTATATGTGGGGAAAAAATGATTTAAACTTTAAAATCCAAATTTATTTACTTTTACTTCATATTTTTATGCATTATTTTGATAGAATTTTTTTTTTTTTTTCATATGTTTGGATGATATTGAAATATTTTAGTAGAGTTATGTAAATAAGTTGGATAACTTGATTTTTATAGCTGGAAATTAAAAAATATATGGGAAAAGTCAGGGAATTTACAAATATTTTCTAGAAAATCATGTTGGGGGGGGGGGGGGGAATTAAAAATAGCACAGAATTCGTGAAATTTCTGGAGAAAAGATCAGGGAAGTATTTTCTGTTTTGACATTTTTTTATCAATAAAAAGAAATATATTTTATTAATCTTACAAGTGCAAAAGGTCGTGAAAAAATCAACAATTTCAATAATGTGCTTCCAAAACTCACATTCAATCCTTCTCCTTCTGCTAAATGAATGTCAGCATTTATGTTAAACAAGTTTTATTAATCTAAAACTTAAAAAGAAATAAAGTTACATTCTTATTTATAATTTATCCCCCCATCCCCTTCCCCCCTTTTTTATACTTTTTTTTTTTTTTTTTTTTTTCATCATGGTAAATGAATATTTTAATTCACCATCGAATTCATTGAATCTGCTACTGTTGTACCTCAATAAAATTGTAATTTTGTGTCAGTAAAAAAAAAGTATGCATGTGATATGCTGTTTGGGTGGGGTTAGTTGTAAGTCGTCCTTCGCCTTAAGGAATTTAGATTGTTCTAGCCATAACAATTCAAAAAAAAAAAAAAAAAAAAAATTCTTTTATATTATTTCTTAAAGAATAAGTTTATTAGATGTTTTAAGGTAATTTTTTTAAATAAAATTTCAAAATGAGAAAAAACATGTGTTTTGATGGCATTCCAATTTAATTAATACACGAAATATGTGCCTCTATTCCTACCCACCCCCTAAAAAACTTGGGTGTTTTTGTGTTTTTTCTCGATCCTTTCGTGAAATTGGCAATTTTTTTCTCCAATCTGTTTGTAATATTTTTTTAAAGATAATTTTACTGTGTGTTTTACAAAAGCAAGTTTTTGTATTGTATTTTAATTTTTATTGTATGATATTCACACATTCTCATTTTTTTTTAAATATGTATCTTGTAGGACAACATAAAAACAAGACACATTGTTTTTCTAATGTTCTCTACTACAATGATTGCTTAGCTTATGCATATTTTTTTAACCTGTATCTTGCCCAACTTTACATTTTGAACTGTACATAGTTTGAAACAGGGTTGGCATTTTTGCCGGCAAAAAGGTATTTTTGCCAGGACAGTGGCAAAAACTGGAAAAAACCAGGGGAAAAATGAAAAAAACTGGCAAAAATGGAAAAAACCTATTTGTCTTTAATGTGTAATAAAATCTGCATGCTAATAAGGATAGTAATGTTATAAACAATTAAATTTAACAGTGTACTATTTAATATTTTAATTTAATTTGCTAATTAATTAATATAAAATATTTTAAATCTTTGAAGAATAATTGGGATTCAGTCTTCCTTAGGAATTTAAGAACAAAATAAAAAATTACATACCTAATTATTTTACCTTAAGTCAGGGATATGTTTAGGAAAATTTTAGGCTCTTTAAAGGACCCTTCATAAAATAATTTATCTTAAAACAGGACCCTTCACAAAATTCTTTAATCTCAAACAGGACCCTTCATAAAATTATTTGTCTCTCAAATAGACATTTCACCTTCAAATTGAACTTTTCACAAATTTAATCATTTAAGCACACCATCAAATATGTCCAGCAAGTAGTGCTGCTATTGAAAGATTTTCTTCAAGTTTTTCATTTGTGCAAACTAAGATTCGAAATAAACTATCAACAGATACTCTTTCAAAACTTTACTGTTATGCCATGCTAAAGCAGCAAAATTTAGGATGTGAGGAAGATATTGCTGAAACATTTGAAATTTAATAGTTTTCTGCTTTAAATATAATTTTATATTAAATTAAATTTAGGTTACTATAACTGTTTCTTCAAATTTCTAACATACATAAACTATAAACATAAATTCTTTACTTAGTCTCAACAGCTCTATTATGAATTATTAATAATTGTATGGACATGAATAAATGAAGTTTCTATTTATTTATATAAAATTGGTATTTTTTTCATTTATAACCTTGTTATAAAAATTAGTATTCTGTCATAAAATGCATAATTATACTTATTTAACTTAAAAGAAAAGTTAAAATAAATTTAGAATAATATTGATTTTTTAATTAAATATGCAGTTTTTTTTTCTTTTGTGAAATATTTTATCTCTTTTTGGGGAAAAAAATTAAATTGACAGCCTATTTTTGCCACCTCTTTGGCAAAAACCTATTTTTGCCAGAACGGTTTTTACCAGGTTTTTTCCACCTTCGGCAAAAACTCGCCAAACCTGGTTTAAAACTTATGTAATTTCTACTGAAATTAGAGTAATTTTGTAATTAAATTAAATGTACATATTTGATATACAGGGGTTGGACAAAAATATGGAAACACCTTTTGAAATGCATGTTTGAAAAGAAAGATTGATTATAGTGAACTATGTTGATGGCACTAGAGTTTTCGCCTACTGACGCCAACTATACAACTTCGTAAAACCGCTGCACCGTTCAGTTGTTGTTGGAGCACTGTTATGTGAGATTATCATTGCATTATGTCAGAGTTAACAGACTTCGAACGTGGACAAATTGTTGGCGCGCGTATGGTGGGTGCTTCCGTAAGCAAGGTAGCCGAGGTTTTTAGTGTTTCAAGAGGTACTGTGTCGAAGATTTATTCCGCATATTTGAAATGCGGAAAAAAATCATCCGCTAAATCACAGCGCGGACGAAAGTGTGTGCTGAGTGATCGTGACAGACGATCATTAAGGAGGATTATCGCGAAAAATAAGCAGTCCACGGCTGCAAAAGTTACTGCTGAAATGAATGTCGTGTTACCAAATCCTGTGAGTACCAAAACAATTAGAAGGGAGCTTCATAAATAAGGAATTGCTGGCCGTGTTGCAATTGAAAAGCCAGCCATCAGTAATGCTAATGCCTGTAACAGGAAAAAGTGGTGTTTAAGTCTTAAAGCCTGGACTATAGAGCAGTGGAAGAGCGTAATATGGTCTGATGAGTCTTCTTTCGCATTGTTCCCCACTTTTGGCTGAGTTTACGTCTGGAGAACGCCATCTCAAGCCTATAATACAGACTGCTTGTTGCCAAGAGTGAAACATGGCGGAGGTTTAGTGATGGTTTGGGCAGCCATATCGTGGTTCTCTTCTGGCCCCATGATAACTCTGTAAGGGCGTATTACTGCTCAGACTTATGTGAACATTTTGGCCGATCCAAGTCCATCCAATGGTACAAGCTTTGTTCCCCAATGATGATGGTATCTTCCAAGACGACAACGTCCCCGTTCACACAGCTCACATTGTCCAGGACTGGTTTTCTGAGCACGAGGATGAATTTTCGCATCTTCCCAGGTCACCAAAGTCATCAGACTTGAATATTATCGAACCATTGTGGTCTACATTGGAGCGGAAAGTGCATTCCCGCTATCCACCGCCAACATCGTTATCTGAACTTGCCACCGTTTTGCAGGAATAATGGTACAATATTCCCTTGGCAAACATACAGAAACTGTATTTATCCATTCCGAGAACACTGCAAGCTGTTTTGAATAACAACGGGTACCGTACACAATACTAGGCAAGGAAACGTGTTTTTTTTTTTTAAGGTGTTTCCATATTTTTGTCCAACCCCTGTATTTAGTCTATTTTTTTATTGAATAACATTTGATCATGCTGCAGGTGATATATTAAAATAAAAATGGCAAAAAATATCTTTTATTTTACATGTTTCATATGCTCTAATGGCAACTTTTTCAAAAACAAAATGATTTTAAAAAAATTTTGCTAAAAGCTTTACTTTGCTTCACTAAGGCTTATGTTTGCGTGATTTTTGTTTACTATTTTCTTTTATTCGTTTTGTTTTGCTGATTTCATGCACTTCTGAACAAAAATAAATTCAAACACGCTCCTTTTTATTTTAAAAAAAGTATGTGTGTATGGAAGGAGGAGATATGGAATGAAGTATGATACTTTAACCCCTCACTGCACCATGTACCATATCTACAGTAGACTCCCTCAAATCTGCACTCCTAAAATCTGCAACTCTCTAAAATCCGCACATATTTTACAGATGTAAACAATGAAGCATTCAGTTTAGATGTAGATGCAAAATTTGACTTTTTTAATTTTATATCAATTCCATATGTTTTTTAATTTGTAATTTTTGTTAAGGTTATTGAATTCATGTTTTTTCATGAAGAAAGAATAATTTATTTCTGAAAAAATAAAGATATTGCTGATATCATTGGTAATCACAACCTTACCAAACATATTTATGTATTAATCAAGCTTTTCTAGTTATTAAGTCTGGCTAAACCTGAAATAAAGCTTCCTTATTTTATGATCTTGATGTGAATTAGTAATGTACCTTTATGAGGCAAGTTTCATTGAATAATTTAGGAAAAACACATTTCATCTCTATAATGAATACTTAATTGTATATTATTGATTTATTAATTTAACTTTTGCTTTTAGTATTTTTATCATTTTAAAAACTATCTATTTTTTTATTATTTTATTTTTTTACTTATTTTAATATTTTAGCATATTGTAACCATTCATTATACCTTTGATTTCATTATTAATTACATTCAAATTACTTTAAAAAAAAATGTAAACAAAGCAATAACCAGGAATCTGCAAAATTCTAAAATCTGCAAAACCTCTGGTCCCAAGCTGTGCGGATTTGAGGGAGTCTAGTGTAGTACATACAGGGACCAGTTTACAAATTTGGGGGCCAAGGATACAGATGCTTAAGGCCACCCCCCCCCCCCTTGCACCAATATTTGCAGGGGGATTGACTAAAACAAAGGATAGTTACTAAAGTAACCATTATTGACTTTAAAATATCCATTACGAAATTAAATATGACAATCTACCTTACTTTTAAATAATTATTTCACAGTTATGAAATTTAAATGAGTAGACATTTTATAACAGACTATGTAGTGCTGTTTATTTTTTCCTATGCAAGTCTATATATTTTGAATGATAAAGTATGCAACAACTAATAATACATTTTAAACAACATCAAGGTATAATTATTTAAAATATTAGGGGTCTCTATAGCCTGTAAGCATGGGTGCAAGACTTTCAGTCTCAGGACTGATTTCAATCTTGAAGAGATTTTTTTACTGATAATAAATTCAACTTTAGATATTTAAATAATAGCAATATTGCTATCAAGAACTTTTAATGACTTTCTTTTATTGTAATACACCAAATTTTAGCCATAGAAATCTTCTAATTTTTTCATTTGGTTATTTTTAATACTCGGAAAAAAATTTCAGTCTTGGCTTGGATGAATTTTTTGCATCCATGCCTGTAAACTAATCTCACCAACACTCAAATAATCTGAAGATAACAGGAAAAATATTAAACAAGAATTAAAAACACAACATATTTTTAAACTGATAATGATAAAGAAAATATGCATTGTAATAAATGGATGTTTCAGACTAAAATATACAATGTTATAAGAATACAGCATGAACATAATAGAATGCAGAATGAAATCTAGAAATTCCATTGGATATTAAAACCACACCAGATGTTGGACAATAATCGAAAAATCTTTGGGGTCCCTAAAAATCAGGGGCCCAAATGCCCTGCCATAAATCTGGCACTGGATACATACCTAAAAGCCTTGAAATGTCCATTATGTGCCATGAATTTAGCCAATAGGATCTCTATTTCTGAGCAAGAACAATCCAAAGAATGGAATAATGGTTATTTTGTTCATCTCAGATGACTGCATTAGACAAAATACTAAATAGACTTTTTACTTATCCATCATACGTAGTATAGGGTAAGTCTTGCAATCATTTTGAAAATCGAAAAAAAAATTTTGACGGATTTACACGTTTTAGATACTGGAGATTCCGGAAAACATAATTTTAGAAAAAAAAATTTGCCGTCTGTCTGTAACTGCTCTATCTCCCGAACAAATTGAGATAGAGACTTGAAATTTTGTATGTTCTTTGTATGTAAGAATGGGACGAAGCCTATTTAATATCAGTAACCTCGATTATCCGGAACTATTTTTTTCGGACTCTCGAAAAATTCGTTCTGATGAAAGGTATATAAAAATTTTCGAATTCTTTTATTTTAAGGAATGGGTGCACAAATTTTGCATAAAAAAACAAAGTCGATCGGATTATTAGTTGCCGAGATATGTGTAATCCTGTTTTCCACATTCTTCGATTTTTCATGACCCTGTATTTCATTCAAATTTCAATTCACAGATATATTTTAATTGGAAATGAGACACTTAATCCGACACAGTAAATTGTTAATTAATATGATTATTATTTTTGGAGCTATAAGGATGTTTCTTTTACGCAATCCAGTACTATTCGAGTACTTTGGCGTTTTATATAATTTGTCGAAATTGGCTCATCAGCAATTCATTAATGGAGCATTATTATGTATGTTAAAATTATTTAATTATGTGTTTAAATTTCATTTTGGAAATGCCATACATAGTTTACATGCGTTTTATTTTCATATTTTATATTATGATGGGTAAGTATTACGGTGGCCCCCAACGACTAGTTTTCTTTGGAAACAAAATCAAATTTGATCAAGCTATTGAGGTAAGATTTACTTTTATTACTTTTGCTCAATACTTAAAAATATTAATATTAAAAAATAGTTGCAGAGTGTTAAGAAGATGAAATTAATTTAAGCTCATTTAGTTGCAAAATAGTGCAATACAATTTTTTTTTTAAACTTTTGTTCTACACACATAGCACACAGCATAAAATATTAAATTTCAACTGATTTTTTATTATTATTATTATTAAATTGATGTGTAGATTTCAAATGTTTTTTTTTTCCTTCTTCTAAAAAGTAGAAAAATTTGTTCAGTAAACTTATTGAGACTATAGCAAGTGTATCAGTTCCTACAACTTTGTGTGATTGAGAACTTTCTTGTGTAAACCTCATAAGAAAAATAATTAAAAACAGGGTTTTAATACAGAATGTTATTAGTACAAAAGTTAATTAATCTGAATGGAACTCTTTAAAGAATTTTAATACTTAGAAAGCTCTTAATAATTATTATTTTAAAACTAAAAAAGCCTAAAGATTATTTACATATAATTTTTATTATTATCTATTTCATGTAGTAATTATTTATTATTACTATTTTATTGATTAAATTGCACCTGTTTTATAAGTTTTTTTTTTTTAACTTCGCTCCTAAAAATTTCTGAATGTTTTTTAAACTGCTATTATAAAACACTGAGTCATCAGTGGATCACAGCTGTCAGTTGAATTGAATTAATTGAAAGTAAAATTAAAATTGAAGGTAGTAATAATATTAATAAATCTTTTTTATATATAAATAATATGAGAACTATATAATTAATGTAATACTTGGGGACTTTTTTTACTTAAGTCATTCTTTATCAGGCAGCAGACCATAAATGGCTATTAAAGCTAATTTATATCTAGGGTAGATTTTCCAATAAGGGGCACCTTAATAAATGAAATTTTAAAAATTGGTTATTGGTATGTAAAATTCAAAGTTTTCTATTGCTACTGAATCAAAAAATTGTAAATTTTGTATGAAAATAAAAAAAAAACATAAATTTATTAAATAAAGTCAAATGTTAGAATGTTCATTAAGATTTTCACTGAAAAACATTGTAACCAAGAGAAATTATTTTCTGTTCCCTGGTTAGTTTTATTAAAAGTGTCAACAATAATGCAAGATTATAAAATATTCAAGGAGGAGTTATGAAAAAAAAAACAATAAAAACTAAGTTTTTATTGTTTTTTTCTTTTTTTATAAACCAAAAACATTGAAAGGTATCCATCACTGGTTTACCTACCCTATATGTATAATTACAGTTAGGACGTCTGTTGTTCAGTCTGTTATTTATAATTTAGATTTAATAAAAGCCTTGTTTTATTAACTAAAATCAAAGCGTTTCAAATATTACAAAAAATGCACCTAAAGCTTTTAAAAATTTTAAACATTCAAATAATATGGGATTGGGTTTTATTTAAAGTTATTTCCAATTTTACATTTAAAATATTTGTAATCGTTATGCACATCTCTTAAGTTTAAAAAGAAAAAAGTTAATATTTGACATAAAATTTTGCCGACTATTCGGTATTCAGCCATCGCCAAATAGTTTCTACTAAAATTTAAATTATGTCTATTGAAATACACCATTAAGAAAGTGATTTTTATTTGATGTGAAAGATAACAGGTGGCGCCAGTTGTGCTAATATTTTTAACTCGTATTACATCTGAAATAAGATAACAAAACTTACGTAAATTTTGTGCAATAAAAGTGATGAATTTGCCTTATAATTTAGACGCATAACATTTAAAATACAGACTTACAACTATTAAATCTTTTGCAATTGCACTTTTGATTTTTGATTAGTTTTATATAATTTATAAACAGGTGAGTAGTATTGCGCGTGAAGTTCGCTATTTTGCTAAGCCTAATTGTACTGCGTGTTTTCAGCAAAATAAATAATACCGGTGTAAGTTATTATTTCGTATCAAAAAAATTCAATAAATTCGATATTTGCTCACTTTTGATACACATACATTAATTCACAATTACAAACTTTATTCTTTTTGAAGATTGACATTTGACAATTTTCGTCTGCTTTTTTTCGATTATTAAATCGGCTTTTCTAAAAACATATTTGATATCCGACTTTTTAAATGCTTTCCATGATTGTAATAATATTTTTTAAAAACGTATATCTGCTTTGTTTAGTACGTGAAATATGTTTTTGAGTCTAAACTTCGCTACTTGCCGTACTACATAAACACATGCAAACCTTGTTCTTATTTTTCTGCCATTGATCCATTATATCTTATTTATAGTGGAAAAATACATTTTAATTTAAGCTTTCAAAAGTTTTTGAAACAATAAATTATTAATATACACCTTATTATGTGAAAATATTCATCGATGTAAACAAACAGTCTATGTAAACAATGTTGGCCGTTTGATAATGAATCATTTATAGATGTTTTGAAACACGTAATGTCATAGATATAAATATAACTTGCTCTATACGCTTGTCGCGTATTAAATATAGCTCAAAATAGTAATTGAATATAAATCATTCACTTTATTTATGAAAAGAAATACCAAAATTAGAGGAGGGGGGGGGAGGTCTTTATAGTTCAATGAAAATAGAATAAATTTGTCTATTAAATCCTTCCAGATCTGTTATCTTTATATTATATATATATATTTTTTTTTTACATTTAATGAAACTAAACAGAACAAATCAAGTATGTAGCTTGCATTGGTGTATTTGTTATTATCACTTCCCTCACTCTTTTAATTTTGTAAGGAATACTTTTATCAGACATCAGCTGTCATTATATTATTATTTCAGTTTTCCAATACTATAAAAAGCGTTTTTTAGAGTAAATAAGAGTACTTTTTAAAGTTATATTTATTTTAATAAATAGGGGAGGGAGAGGACAAAGACTTTAGAAAGTAAAGCTTAATAAAGAAAATAAAATTTAACAAGTAGTGATATTTATTAATATAAAAGCTTTAAACAGAAACTTTTTAAAAAGTTATTTATTAGATTATGTTTTTTTAATGCTTGATCATTTTGTCATCCAATTTGTTTTAGCATAAATGCCCCCCCCCCCCCCCCCCAGAAAAAAAGGTCTGTAACATTTTCATAGCATGGAAAATATAACACGCACATCAAAATCCCTGAATTGTATGGCATACGAACAAAACTAGTCGATTTTCTCATTTGTAGTCAACAATTTAAAAATATTTTCAAGATGTGTAAAACAGGGCTGAAATTAGCCTTTAGGCCTGGGGCAAACATGGATTTTGGCATCCCCACCCCTCCTCATCCTCCTCTCATGCACAATGAAAGTTACTAAACCTTACGTACCTTATGAAAAAAAAAAAAAAAAAAAAAGCCTTAAAAAAGGAAAATCAATTAATAACAATTAAAATGCTCCCAAGAAATATGTAAACAATGTTCCTATAGGATTAGCATTAGTTTGAGCATTAATAATTTGCAGTAGTTATGCGAAGAAACTAGATTGCTAATGTTAAATCAATGGGAATGTTCTTTTTAAACTTCACACTTGCATATTAATAGCTTAAAATTGTTTAAAATAATTGAGATTGAATTCTAATCAGATTAGTGTTTACTTTAATTTTGGCTGCTGATTTTTTTAAAAATAAAGTTACTTTCACAAATTTGAAAAGTACACTCCCATAGATTTAACATTAGCATGCAAGTTTTGTTGTATATCATACATATATATACATGCATACATTTTTGTATGAAACAAAAACAAAATCTTCATTTGGTTCTCTCCCCTTTGCTTTCTGTTCTGATCCCTAGGGCACATGTCCCTTCTGCAAGTTTTAGTCTAGTTTGAAATAACATTTTATGGTATTAAATTTAAAACAATGAAATTTATAAGCTTTAAATCGATTTAAGACCCAGGCCTATCGAACAGTATGTTTTCATGGAATGTAATTTTGTAAAGGGGACGATGTTATTAAGAGAAATTTCATGAAGGGTTCTGAATAGGTCCAAAATTTTGTCTAGGTTGATCCCTTCAATACAGCTTAAAATCGCATTTGTAATCTGATATTTTTAAATAATATGTAATAATAATACTCTAGACTCCCTCAAATCTACACTTCTAAAATCCACACGTAATTTACGGATGTAAACAATGAAACATTCAGTTCGGATGTAAGTGCAAAATTTGACTTTTTTAGTTTTATATCAATGCCATAAATTTTTTAAT
Organism: Maratus speculifer; assembly: GCA_964019185.1. Classification (NCBI taxonomy): domain Eukaryota; kingdom Metazoa; phylum Arthropoda; class Arachnida; order Araneae; family Salticidae; genus Maratus; species Maratus speculifer. The sequence continues at coordinate 5,761,620 of CAXHSM010000001.1, forward strand.
TTGTATTTTTTCTTAAGGTTCTTGAATTCATGTCTTTTCATGAAAAAAAAAGTAATTTATTTCTGAAAAAAAAAAAAAAAAAAAAAAAAACAAGATATTGCTGATATTATTGGTAATCACAATCTTACCAAATAGGTTTATGTATTAATCAAACTTTTTTAGTTATTAAGTCTGGCTAAACCTGAAATAAAGCTTTGTTATTTTATGATTATGATGTGAATTAGTACTGTGCCTTTATGAGGCAAGTTTCATTGAATAATTTAGGAAAAACACATTTCATCTTTATAATGAATATTTAATTTTAATTGTACATTATTGATTATTAATTTGACCTTTATTTTTAGTGTTTTTATGATTTTAAAAACTATCTAAAATTTTTATTTTAGTTTATCACTTACTTTAATATTTTGGCATATTGTATCACTCATTATACTTTTGATTTTATTATTAATTACATTCAAATTACTTTAAAAGAAATGTAAACAAAGCAATGACCAGATATCTGCAAAATTCTAAAATCCGCAGAACCTCTGTTCCCAAGCTGTGCAGATTTGAGGGAGTCTACTGTATTAAAATATAATTCTGATATATTTTGTATTAAACATATTTAAGGTTTTTAATAAAAAGAATAATACAGCCAAACCTCGTTAACATGAACCTCAAGGGGAATCAAAATTTTGTTCATGTTATCAGTATTAATTCTTTGTATTCGTTTTTATAGGAGACTGTAAAAACAATTAATGTTAGAAGTAATGCATGTTAAGTGTGTTCATATTAACGAGGTTTGGCTGTACTGAACAGTGCAAATCTTTCTAAAAAAAAGTTAACAAGGCTTTTTTTTATATGGGCATAAAATTTGCAGATATTACTATTCAAATGTTTTAGAACTAAGTAACATTTTTCTATAAATGTATTGCATTTATAATTGACCATTTCTCAATAGTTTTCTGTCTCTGAAATTGCTTAAATGTCCTAGTACAACACTAGTTTCTATATTAAATAAGAGATGAGGAATGCTGTTTGACATTTTTATACATGAATAATAATATTTATTAATCATGTGCATTTAAACAGGAAAATGGCTGCATGAATGTGTCAGACAGAATCAAATTTGGACTTGAGAAAAGCATTACTCAAAAAGTAAAAAAAAAAAAAAAAATATTTTTGGCTTATTAATCCACGAGTATTCAGTCACAGGCTCTTAGCTTAACAAATATTTGTCAAGAAAGTCAAATACTGAACAGTGGCGAATGCTCATGTATTTTCAATAAATATGCATCAATTATAGAAACTCTTTTGTTTTATTCATTCAATGTAGCGTTTTTTTTTTTTTTTTTTTTTTTTTTTAATCCTCTTATTGTGTTCATGAAAATATATTTACAAACTAGCAAAAGCCATGCTTTGTTTGGATTCGCGAAGCTTTATTTTATAAAACAGATATTTGAAAGTAACAAAATTTTTTTTATTATTATTTTTGCATCTTTATTAAACAAAAACGTTATTTTATGTTTTGGTGCCTTTTAATTTTTTATTTATGATGTAAAACTGGCATAATAAGATATTTTCGAAGCAAACTTTTACAAATTTTTTTAAAATTTTCAACTAAAAGCTCTTTTAAAGATGTTTTTACAATTTCAAGTAGCCACTGGTGTTTTTTAATTGTTTGAAATATGCATGTTTCCAATCTTTGTAATCAACATCCGATAATCTTTGATAGCTATTTTAGAATAATATATTTGAAGAAAGCTTGAAGAAAGTTACTTCTTCAAAATAATATTTTCTGGAAAAAACATTTGAAATCTGCTTTCGTTGATACTATGAATTTTTAACTGTAAAACATTTTATTTCAATTTCTTCGTTTTTATACATGTTAGCGTATGAGAATTTCTGTAATTCTCTCCGCGTGGGAGAACTTTTTACTTTCTGCGAATGGCAACTCAATTAATGGAATTACCTTTTAACGAAGCGCTCTCTCATTCTCGCAGTGACATTTTCACGAATAATTATTGTTGTGTTTGCGAACTTATTAAAGTCTTATTTTTCTATAAAATCCTTCTGATTAATGAGTCGATATTATTTAGCCACAATACGACCTTCGCAAAAATATTTATAAAGAGCTTGAACCAACAACTTCACGCAGATCTTTTAATTTTTCATTTATATAACAAATTTAAGAATTAATTTTATTTGTTTACAATTATTTTGTTGCCAGTTTACAAAAAAAAAAAAAAAAAAAAAAAAAAAAAAAAAAAAAAAATTCCAAAATACAATTCTTTTAAAATGTTTAAGTGTCATCTGTGCAAACGATTTTGCGGGATAATGAAAACATGTTTTATTTAATAAATTAATCATGATTCTATCTATAATTATTTACTCCATGATTTAAACTTTTTTTTTCTGAAAATATACGCGTTTCATTTTTTATTTATTTGCTAAAATGCGTCCGTATTGGAAATGCATGTAAAATAAATTAATTAAAATAATAATTTTTTTAACGTTTTACTGTAAAAAAAATTATATTCTGCAAATCTACAGATCATAATTTATTTTTGTGTTTAATTTGAAGTTAAAATATTGAATAGTTTTTTTGTAAAGCGTACGACAAATTGTAATTTGAGTGGACTAGTAGAGGATTCGCTTCGCTCATCCTAATTATTTGGTCAGGAGTGCCCAGAGAGGGGTTTGGTGACGCAAAATGCGTCATGCAATTTAATTTTGGGAGGAATTTGAGAAAAAGTACATTTTGGGAGGGGGGGAATTTTTAAATTGTTAATATTTCCTTTTTTATACTGTTAAAAAATTTTTGTTTTTTTTTATATCATTTAAATTTTTTCCACACTGAATTTCCAGAAATGTTCCTGTGTTTCATTTCTTTAAATTCTAGATAAGGGCAATAAGAACTCATTCTGCTATACTCAACTCGCTATCTTTTGTAAATCTTGATTCTTTTAAAATCACTTTTAAATTATTTTCAACATTGATTTTTTTTTTTAATGTTCCTGTGTTTTCTTTATTTAAATTCTAGATAAGGGCAATAAGAACTCATTTCGCTATGCTCAACTCGCTATCTTTTGAATGTGCAGTAGATTATAAGTAGAATATATTTTACAATTGATATTCTGTTTAGGGGGTTGGGGGGGGGGGGGTCATTGTTAAAGAATGAAGATTTTGGGGTGGGGGATTTGCGTCATTGGGCTTGGGGGGGAGGGTCACCACTGTATTTGGTAAATGGTTATTTCTTTTGGTCTAGAGATATGTGAATCTTTGTAATGTTCGGTTTCTGATGGATTCTTGTTTAATGTCCAGAAATAACATACTTCTGCTGTCATAATGACAATATATATATAAAAATGCAAAAAAGTTGACAACTCAAAAGCAAATTGAGATACAGCTTTAAAGGAAACTCCATTTAAAAGTACAATTTTTTATTTAATTTATACAATGGTATAAAAACTGAATGTTTTGAAGCTACATTTAAAATTTGTTTATGATGGGTCCACGAATATGAATGTTTAATCCATGAAGTATCCATGGAGAACTCTCATTATGTAAGCCATGTTTTGATCATTATAAAGATGATGTTTATTATTATTTTCCCCCATATAGAATTTATGTATAAGTCTAAAATTTTAGTCTTGGGTCATTCCACGTGAAATCAACCAATTTAAGGAAAACTTGTTGCATCATAGTCACAGATTTTTTTTTTATTTTTATCATAGACAGACATAGTACTGAAACCCTCAAATCTGAAATTTAAAAGTAATTTTCACAATATTGGCCGAGATATGGCCATTTGAAAACTGGCCATTTTTACAAAATGGCGGCCATCTTGGAATTGTATCACTGTCTAAATATGGCCATAACTTGACAACTAATGGCTCAAAGTTTATATATCTGGTACCAATTTGAAGCTATTTGTACAAAGAATGAATATTTCACATCAAAACAATAATAAATTTTCATTTTTTTACTTTTTATTATGTGCAAAGTGAAAATTTCACCCCAAAAAAGGGCAGATTGCAATGGCTCATAAAAAAAATGAATCATCATGAATTTTTCTGAAACTTGGTAAAAACGTTGCTCCATCTGTGTGCTTTAAATAAAAAAAAAAAATTGGAAAGGTAAAATTTGTTGTTTTAAAATAAATGGTTTTTTACAGATAAGGTGTCATTAACCAAATAATGATATTTTTAGAATCTGTGAGCATTCCTGATTCAAAAAATAATGGTTAAAATAAAATTTTCTAACATCTAAATTAATGTAAAAGTATAATCAAAACCTCATTTGTACTAATTTTGTAGAAATCTGCCTCCAGCCCCCCTCCCCCCCCCCCCCCCCAAAAAAAAAAAAAAAAAAAAAAAAATTAGACAATTCAAAAAATTTTACACTGAAAAAGATAAGATAATAATTAAGGAATATAATGTATAATTATAAAATACCTATAAATGCAATGCATACATATGGTGATTTACTTCACATATAGGGGCAAGTGGGGTAGAATGGGACAGTAGGTTTTTCTCTTTATGTATCATTCTAAATATTTCATCAATCACATATTAGATGAAGTAATGGTACCCCAATCTTCAGTTGAAAAAAGTAGCTAATTTACACAAGCTTGCAATTATATAAAGAAAAAGATTATTTCAAGAATCAAAACATGAATTCAAAATTTTAAATTTTGAATTCAAAACATGATGTAAAAATTTCATTATGTTTCTATAAGCTGATGTAATATTGCATCATGTTCTATATAAGCTGATGCAATTTAAAGAAAAGATTGCTACTGTACCTTCATTTGCTTCTTAATTGGCTATAATCAAAGTATGATGCTATCTTGCATCATGTTCTATATGAGCTGATGCAATTTAAAGAAAAGATTGCTGCTTTACTTCATCTGCTTCTTAATTGGCTATAATTAAAGTATGATGTAATCTTGCATCATAATGTCCAAGAAACTTGAGTAATTCCTTTTAAATACCATATACCACTTCTAAAGTTTTCAATGAAGTGTATTTAGACATACAATAATTATTTTGTACTTATTATACAGTGGAGATGGAGTGTTTTGTATGTAAAAAACTCAATGTTTCTCTGAGTACTGATGTTATTTCTGTTCTTCAATTATCCCCACGGGATTTACATTTATTAAAAAAAAGTTTACATTATATAATCCCAGATGAAAAAAGTTTTTTGCATGCGAATATATGCAAGGTTCACAAGGATAAATTTCTAAAATTTTATAGTTTAAATCAGAGACAGTGTTGTGATCCATTTAATAAACATCCAAATAGTAACAGAGCAAAATCACTGAAAACAATTTCTTTAGATATGTCTATGACAAATCCAGACATCCTCATCCCAGGAAAAAAATTATGTACTTCCTGCTATTCATCAATAAATAAGATGATTTCTATTGTTGACATGAAAAGCATCTCTGATCCAGAATTTAGTGAACCCACAGTAGTAATGGAACAATTAAACAAAAGCTGTGAAATGTTAGAGTTATCGCCAATAAAAATGAATAGGCGTAGCTCAAAGAGGAAACTTGGTTATTTGCAGACCAAAAATTTTGAATGAAATGAAATAAAAAGTACTGTAAAAATAAATATTTAGTGTAAATAACTGCAAATTGATTTTTCTTTATTGAATTATATAATATAAACACAATACTTTAATTTAGATGCTAGAAAATTTCATTTTAACCAATATTTCTTAAATTAAGAATACTTACAGATTTTAAAATAATCATTATTTGGGTCAATGACATCTTATATGTAGAAAACCATTTTTAAAACAACAAATTTTACCTCTCTAATTTTACAGTATAATGTTCCATATATAGAGAAACTGTTACATCTATGCATAATCAAATCATTATACAGAAAGCGTAAAAAGTATATGAACAAAATTTACTTTTCATTTTTGAAATAATCTTTTTCTTTATATAATTGCAAGCTTATGTAAATCAGCTACTTTTTTCAACTGAAGATTGGGGTACCATTACTTCACCTAATGTGTGATTGATGAAATATTTAGAATGATACTTAAAGAGAAAAACCTACTGTCCCATTCCACCCCTCTCGCCCCTATATGTGAAGTAAATTATCATATATATATGCACTGCATTTATAGGTATTTTATAATTATACATTATATTCCTTAATTATTTTCTTATCTTTTTCAGTGTAAAATTTTTTGAATTGTCTAATTTTTTTTTTGGGGGGGGGGTGGGGGGAGGGGGGCTGGGGGCAGATTTCTACAAAATTAGTACAAATGAGGTTTTGATTATACTTTTACATTAATTTAGATGTTAGAAAATTTTATTTTAACCATTATTTTTTGAATCAGGAATGCTTACAGATTCTAAAAATATCATTATTTGGTTAATGACACCTTATGTGTAAAAAACCATTTATTTTAAAACAACAAATTTTACCTTTCCAATTTTTTTTTATTTAAAGCACACAGATGGAGCAACGTTTTTACCAAGTTTCAGAAAAATTCATGATGATTCATTTTTTTTATGAGCCATTACAATCTGCCCTTTTTTGTGGTGAAATTTTCACTTTGCACATAATAAAAAGTAAAAAAATGAAAATTTATTATTGTTTTGATGTGAAATATTCATTCTTTGTACAAATAGCTTCAAATTGGTACCAGATATATAAAATTTGAGCCATTAGTTGTCAAGTTATGGCCATATTTAGACAGTGATACAATTCCAAGATGGCCGCCATTTCGTAAAAATGGCCAGTTTTCAAATGGCCATATCTCGGCCAATATTGTGAAAATTACTTTTAAATTTCAGATTTGAGGGTTTCACTACTATGTCTATCTATGATAAAATTAAAAAAAAAATCTGTGACTATGATGCAACACCCATTGATTGAATTCATGTGGAATGACCCTCTTTGAAAATATCATTAATCAAATAGTCATTGTAATGTTACTTTTTTATTATTTTTTTCCCCCTGTTATATCTTAATTTTAACAATTCTTAAATCATTTATCCTTATTCCATTTATTTTCTATTTGTAAGTAAAGTATCCCTTATCCTTTGTATTATTTCAGAAAATAGCCTCAGTTCCAATGAAGGAGATATTGAGGTATCATCGTTGATAAAAAGAAATGAGAGGGGTGAGACACCGTTGCATGTTGCGACAATAAAAGGCGATTTAGCCAGAGTACGTCAGTTGTTGAAGCAAGGGGCTCGTGTGAATGTCACAGACTTTGCAGGTATGTATATTTACTGTGCTTATTGTTCATTATCCTAGCTTTTCATGGTAACCAACTTTTACATCTACTTATATATATATAATACAAACATAATTTCATGTTTTCCGCCTACTCCTTCAATTCTACTGAAGAGATTTTAAAGTAACTTATATCGTTAGATAGATATTATTTCAAGGAAGGTTTTTGTATATAGTCCATTTTTTTATGTATATTAGTTACAGTGATGCCGCTGGACTTGAAAAATCCTGGGTCCTGTGGACCCAGGACTTCTAAAATTCTGGGTCCCTTTTTCTAAAAAGCAGTTCCCCACTAATAAGTCATATTTTTAGACGCAAAAATTGAACTTGTTCATTTACAAAAGAAAAGTTAAATGCAATAATTATTGTTTTAATTTGTTGTAAATATGAGTTAATTTAAGTTTATTTTTAGTTTCCAACTATTTCTTTAATATCTTTAATCCCCATTTAATCTTGTACGTCCACCCTGACGAGAATGACACGCTATATCTTTTTGCCGCGATGTAATGTTTACGTTTTTCAGCTAACGCGCGGAGTTGAGTTGTCGCGTGCTTGCTTTTCAGGAAGGAAAACTTCCATTTTCAGAAACTATAGGTGGCGCTAGCATTCCGGCAGAACTTGACGCATTTTCAGTTTGTGACGTTTGCAGTACTGTGATTCGTTCAAATCAGGTAACTGTTCGTTTCGCGGTACATTATGCAAATATCTTACCTTTTTGATTCATATATATTTGTAAATCTCTTTTCAGACAGTTATGCTTGCTTGCTTGTTTGCTCTTAAGCATGCATCGTTTGGTTCGTTCTATGAACGTCTATTATGTTTCCGAAATTGCCGATGCTAATGTTTTGAGAAATATTTTAGCTCCAGTAGAGCTCTTTAAATTATATTATGCTTTGATTTTAAACTTTAAATAAATTTGTTATGTTTCCTTTTAAAAAGACTTTGTCATATTTTAACACACCATCTCAATCTCAGTTTCAATCTCATCTAATCTAAATTTAAGACCTCACTTTTTAAGTTCGGTGAAAAGGACAATGTTTCATAAAACATAATTAATGTATAAATAATTGAAGCCAATATTATTTTTTTAAAATTATTAAGAGATATTTACTTTTTAAAAAAATAAATGTGCAAGATACAAATTATAAAATAATGCTTATTTGAGTGTAGAAGATAACAAGTATCACTATTGTTCACATTTCTTTTAAAAACGGGTAAAACTGATTTATTGAAAAAAACATTTTTTCTAAAAAAAAAGAATACTTTTCAAAATAATCAGAACAATCAAAAACAGATTGTGAAGCAGGAAAATCTGTTTTTGGAGCAGCAAAAAAAAAAAAAACTATTTGGAAGCAGGGAAGTTAGTTTTTGAAACAGGAAAATTCTATCCTGTCATTAACTTTTTTTTCGTACCCCTTTGACGAAAATTGCATTTTAAAGCTATTATTTTTAATGAAATTTACCGTTTTTTAGCGATCTTTTGGCGAAATTTGCCGTTTTTTCGCAATTTTTTAACGAAATGAGCCGGTTTTTCACGATCGTTTGACAAAATGTGCTATTTTATCATGATTTTTTGATGAAAATTGCTGTTTTGCGAATTTTTTGACAAAATTTGTCGCTTTATCACGATTTTTGGATAAAATTTGTCATTTTTTCGCGTTTTTTTTTTTTTTTTTTTTTTTTTTTTTAAGGAAATTTGCATTTTGTAATAAAATTAGCCATTTTTTATGAATCGTTTGATGAAATTTGCCGGAAATTATTCGTTAGTTCGCAATTTTTTAACGAAGTTTGTCTTTTTTGCGATCTTTTGACGAAATGTGTCATTTTTTTTTGCGATCTTTAGACCAAATGTGCCATTTTATCATGATCTTTTCATGGAAATTGCCGTTTTTCGCAAATCTAGACAAAATTTGTCGTTTTATCATGATTTTTGGACAAAATATGTCTTTTTTTCGTTTTTTTTTTTTTTTTTTTTTGAGGAAATCTGCCTTTTTTCGGGATTTTGTAACAAAATTAGCCATTTTCTTGCAAAATCTTTGACGGAATTTGCCGGAATTTATTCGTTTTTTCGCGATTTTTTAACAAAATGTGCCTTTTTTTTTTTTTTTTTTTTAGTATTTTTGACGAAAATTACGCGTTTTGCGGGACGCGTAAGCTCCATTTTTTTGCGTCCCGTCGCCGATATTTTGCGTATTTTACGTGCTACAGCGCGTCCACGGCATCCCTGAGTTATAAAATTATGACAGAAAGTTCTTTTATTTTGGATAAAAGGGTTTCCATTTGGCGTATGTTTTTTCATTTGGTGCGGCATATTAAGCTATCTTTGCAAGAATTGAAATGTTTATACTAGTACTTCCCTCAGAGGGATTAGTCTGAGCGATACTGCTGAGAATAAACATTTAATAACTTGCGATAAGTAAAGAAAATGAGATGTTACCTTTAATTGGTCATTCATTGTGATAAAATATGATGAAAATAAGCATATTGAATCATAGAATTACAAAATCTTATATATAAAGTTGCATATACTATTTTTATAAAAGAAAACCAAACCATGCATGGATATAAAATTGGAAATATGCAAAATGTTAAAAGTAATACAGAAAATAAAACACCAAATTTTCCTATATTGGAAATATAACTCTTTGAAATGATGTCATGAGCATAAACAGAAGCTTCGCACCGATTTGAGAAACTATAAATAACATAAACTATTATGTTTGAAGAGAATGGAGTGTATTTTATACGGTGTGAAATCCGTCCGAATAGTTTATAATATTGAATATCTGTTTTCCACGGATGCAATGAGGTTGTCGATAAGAGGTAAGGAATCCTTTTTTAAAATTTTGTGCAAAACGAGCACTTACATCTTATAAGTTACTGTGATGCCAAAGTTATAGTTTCTGACCCGAACAGTATCCTAGAAATTGCAACATTCTCAATAAATTGGGTTTAAAACTTTTTCTAGAAAAAAAATTTTTAATTTATGAAATTAAATTGTCGAATGTTTTAGAAATTGTTCATAACGAGAATATTATATCCTAAAAGTTGCCACCAAAAAAAAAAAAAAAAAAAAAAAAAAAAATTTAAATTTTTAGTCATATCGATATCAAAGAATTCTCAATTTTAGAACTTTTTTTGCTCGTGCATTGATGGTGATTATTGTTCCTACGCAAAATATAGTATATTTTGCAGCAAAGATAGTTACCAACATTTTTTGCCCACATTATTTTTTAAATCGGCTAGGTACTCCCAATGATAACGAAAAGCACACAAACGTTAATGCTTTAAAGCATAGAAATACAGAATCAAAAGCTATTTATCTCCTATTATATACACATAAATTATCTAAATAGTGCTAGCAAATGCATTTTTAAACATACATAGATCAATATAACGCTTCATTTTTTTTTATTAGTATTTCTTAGTATTCATTTTTCATTTATTTGTATTATTCAGTAAAATACTCACTTTCTTAAGCCCGAACTACGTCAAACTTTTTATAAAAGCGCCTAAGTCCATATAACAGCGAAGTATTGTGAAGAGTATTAAATACAAGGTGGTAAGAAACTTAGCCAAACGCAGGTAATAAATCTCCAAATATTGTTCTTTTCGCCCTCTCTCGAAATGCATTTTTTCCGTACATTTAAAAAACACGATTTTGAGTCATCTTATTTAAAATTTAAATAAATAAATAAGAGGAAGCAATAATAGCATAAGTCAAAACATTTTATTTCAGCATCAAGGAATTGTATCATAGTTACACATGTGGAAAAAAAGCTGTTTTTGGCCAAAAAACGTTGTCTTCACTAAATTTGAATCCGATTAAAAAAAGTACCGTGATTAATTAAAATGTTATAGGCAGAGCTGCCAAGTCTCCGGCATTTTGGATACCGGTATTTTAATACAGAAAATCTTTTATTAAATAGGAACATTCTGCGGATTTAAAAAATAACTTTTCCTATAAGAAAATTCTGCTGTGCAATAAGCGGGGGCTTGGCATCTCTGTATAGGAATATTTCGTAACCTCCTTTTGAAACTTAAAAAAAGCAAAGACCATTTTTCGGGTTCAAAAATTATTGCTAATTGTTCCATTTTGCATACAAAGTACTGATTGTAATATTGATACATCAATGGTGGTAAATTTTCAATAATTTTTCAAATCCCATTTATTTCATTAAAAATATAAATCTTTTATTCATTTAGTTTAAAATAAATGATTTTTAACTAATTTCATAATACTTTTGAAATATCACTTTTCATTGGCCATCTCTTTAAAGCATTTAGAAAATGGTTGTTGTTTTCAGTCAAATATAGACTTTGGTCTGTCCGCATTTTATTTTATTATTATTATTATTTATAAATGGTGGAGAAATATTCATACTTAATCCATAACGTACATAATATATGACTCTGTTATTACATAAGTCACCTTTTTATTATCATAAAAATTATGTTTTTACTGATTTTTATTAACTCAATAGGAAAAATTTTGTGCTTTGAGCAATAGATGTCCGCATTTCATTTATTTATTTATTTTAACAAAATTCTTTGTACTAATAAGAATTTTTATTTAAATAGGAAATTCAAATGTCGCTGTTAATAAAGAAGAAAGTTACAAAAAAAGTTACAAAACGAGTAGACGCATACTATCAAATACGGAAAAACGACGAATCCAAAAAAGACGTCGTATGAAATATCTTTGAAAGCAAAAAAACGAGGTCTGATTATCGAGCCTACTGATTACAAAATGTGCATTACATTAAAAAAAAAAAAAAAAAAAAAAAAAAAACTGCAAATATTGATTTTTTTTTTATGCAGTTTTGGCTTCGGAAGGTGCGCTATGTTGCAAAAAGATATAAGCGACTATGAAAACACACTTGGTAAACGTTCATGCTCAGTTTTACAAATAAACATGGCACATATATGCCTTATACACACCGAGGTACCTAATTGGTGCCAAAATGGCGTTCAGTTGCCTAACATGCTGGTTATCATATAAATGTTTTAATAAATTGTTTGTTCTAAAAATATTATCATTTATTGATTATTATTTCTTTTTTTTTTAATAACAGAAAATGTTTCGTTTATTTCTTTTTTTCATTTTGAAATAAATAAATAACGTGTTATTATAGCATGCTATATGTATCTGGTAATCAAAACGATGTTTTCGCCTAATTGGCATAAAATATCTCGCCAAACCCGGTGCTTATATCTCTAGTATATTATCTCTAATATTTTATTTATGTATACTATAATTGTTTTTACATACCACTTACTACTTCTTGTATATAAAAATAGGTAAGTGGCTCCTTTATGCAGTATAAATCTTTAAAAAATAGCCCCCGTTGCACTTTTTGGATCGAATTAAAAAAAAATCAATGTCTAATTCCAGTATTGCTCCCAGGTATGCATACATATTCCAAATTTCAAAGTTGTATGCCAACAGGAAATGGATGAAAAATGGGAAAAGATGTCACATATGCACCAGGGTACATAATTGGCGTCAAAATGGCATTATTTTACCTCAGATGGTAACCCGGCTTTATTTATTTATTATTTGTTTATTTACTCAAAAAATGTTTATTTACTTTCATTTCCTTTTTTTAATTATATAAAATATTTCTTTTTATAGTTATTAATTATTATTATTATTTTATTTACTGTAAGTTCTTTTTGAAAATAGAAAATTATTTAAAAATGTGTATGTAAGCGTTATTTGAAAATGGAGTTTTCGCCAAATGGGCTTTGAAAAAAATTACGCCAAATCTGATGCGCTTGTGGTATCCGTGCCGAAAAATTTGTGACCAGAATTGACTTCCACACACAAACAAAATATAAGTTAAAAGAAAACATGCAATAAAAATAAATATAAAGGGAAAATGATGTCATAAAAGAAACTTTTTATTTAAAAACGTAATTGTTTCTAATTTTCACACGCGAAATATATAAAACATTCTTTTAGCGATCAAAAAATGCTATTAAGAGATTATCACAAAATCTCAAAATCAAAGTTTTTATGACATTTTTTTTAATATAAAAAAATAAGTTTTATTTTCCTGCATGATTAAATTTTAAAATGTTTTATTGCATTCAATATTTTTGAGTGCGTTAATGATTACTATTTACTCCATGTACTGATTCGGTTATCTACGAAAATATCCAGCTGGTGAAAATCACGCACACCAGATTTCTGTGACGTATGCAAATAAATTGTGCTTTTTTATCAGTTTTTTTAATATAACTTTTAAACTATTTGGAACTAATTTTTCGTATGTAGTGCATTCACTAGATTATCTTCATAGGTACCTATTGGTACAAACAGAATCAAAATCCGACAAGTACTTTTTGAGATTTGCTTGACGAAAGAATTTTTTTGACTTTTAATATCGTTACGTATCTCTGAGTATAAAGACTTCGCTTCGCTCAGACAATTAATTAGAAATAAAAAAATAAATATGAACATTTTCTAAAAATAAAATAATTATTACTGATTTTATTTGATATACAAAAAAAAAAAAAAAAAAAAAAAAAAAATTGACTTATCTTGAATTGGGTATCCTGCATAAGAGAATGATAATTAAAAAAAACACCCATGCACAAATGTTCGTTTCTTTATTTTATTCTGCATCAAAAAATGTCCACCTCAAAATAAAGATGCCCCAACAGAAAGGTGTCAATGCAATAAACAAAATGAAAGAATATTGGGAACAATATTCTGTCATTCATGAACATGGGCTGAAATGTAGATTTTTTTTTTTTTTTTTTTTTTTTTTCAAAGTGTGAGGGAATGATTTTAAACTGCCGGAAAATGGTAAATCTGAATTGAAACAATTTTTTAATTAAGTAATAAAAAAGCAACTAGTGTTTATGATTAATATAATTATTTAACTTTGCTAAAATACTTTCATAATAATTATTTTTAAAAATTAAATTTGAGAAAAATAAGTTTAAAATTGCATAGAAGGAGTAGGGAACTAATGAGGAATGACTATCCTATATTAAAGTATCTTTTGAAAAATTTTTTAATTAATAAATCATCTTGATGAATTTATTTAAAAAAAAAAAAAAAAAAAAAAACAGTATTGTGGAACTACACAAATACAAAAGAACAGTTTTTGGTTTTATTTTTTACTAACTGTTACCCGTGACGTCGTTCACATAGTATTAAAAAAAGATAAACGCTTTAATTAAACAAAACATTTCATTAACAATAATTTAAAATATATATAACACATATCTTATACCAGGCTAAGCAGTAGTTTTTTTTTTTTTTTTTTTTTTTTCATAGGGGACTTAAAGAACTTAGTCAAATAAATGGAAAATGTGTTAAATAATATAAACAATCGCAAAAATGAAATTGCAACCACTTATACTGTAGAGCAACGGTAACGCACCCCCATTGTACAGAAATCATGTTGTAGTGCATTTCAGAATTCCATATCAAAGAAAGAAAAATCATGTGTTAAACCTAGGTAATAAAAAAAATATCTAACATTTCCATAATACATAACTTCGCTGGCCCATTCTTTTCTGCAGCTGTGTATATGATCTATGTGTTTGTAAATATTCTAAATACAATGTTAAAATTTTGCTTAGTTAGAAAAAGTATAATGAAGATTAAAATTCAAATTTATCAATTTCTAATAATAGACAGAAATGTACTTGAATTCTTTTGTACAGTCCTGTATATTACGTGCAAATATTTATATGACCGCATATTTAGCTTAAATTATTCAAGCAAAAAACCTTATTCAAATTATTGAATTCATATTTCCGGGAGTCGCTATTGCACAGGTGACCATATATCCAGTTTATTGTATAGTCCGATACATGATTTATTTAAATTCTACAAACATCTCTTATTATACCAAATGTAGCTGAACTTTAGGATGCATTTACATACGATAATTGAAAAAGCTCTTCAGCAATCTTTTCTAATAGACCATACTTTGGATACAATATCTGAGATCTGGACACAGGTCCAAAATCTTTTATGCGTCTCTGTAAATGAACAGCAAATGTGATGCAAATCATACTTAACTGCAAGCATATTGTAGTAAATTTCAGTATTTATCATTGTATTGATTATCTCAGTGTATTAATTTCATCATGTTTGAAATAATGCAACGCGATTAAAATACGCTGGGAATATTTTTTCTCCGTAGACTATTATATAACCAAACATTTTTCTGTGATCTTGTAAATGAATGTTAAACCTTTTCACCCCATTTTTTTTTCAGAAATCCTGTTTTGGTGCACTTCAGAAACTGATATCAATTTCAATATTATGAAAATAACTTTAATAAAATAACATTATTAAATACGCTGCAAATGGTTTTTCTTCACAGACCATGATATATTGAAATACTTTTGAGCTCCCTGTACGCACACTACAAGTACTATACTTAACATATTCGATAGTAACCATGTTCTTGTGAACCTTAAAAATGCATGTGAATTACATTACATTTAAAATTATGTAACATTATCAAAATACACCACAAATGACAGGGCTTGAAATTCAATTTTTCGAAGGAGGGGAGTCTCCCTACCAACATTTATAAATGGAGGGGAGTTTGGCTGTTTGGGAGGGAGAAGAAATGTTTAAAACCCGCCATTATTTTATGTGTTATTTAAAGAATTACCAGAATACGGACATAAAAAAATATCACTGAAGCCATTTTTATCAACAATTCAGAATAGTTATGCAAAATGTGTAAAAAAAGTTTTATACTGTCTAGTTGTTACTGGTGGTAAATTCCCTCCCGGTGCTAATTATTTTTGTCACAGATCTAATTATTGTTTTAATAATAATTAATAAAACTTCTAATTAATTTAATAAATTTATATTTATAATTTTAATTGTTATAACTAATGTTATTTTTCTGTATATTAAATGTGCAAGATACAAATTTAATCATAAAATAATACTTATGTGAGTGTAGAAAATAAGAAATACCACTATTGTTTGCATTTCTTTAAAAAAGGGGCAAGTCAAATTAATCGAAAAAGACTTTCTTAAAAAATGAATACTTTGTTGAGTAAAAGGATACTTTTTGTTTAATGAATGGCTGCTTTCAGGAATTGCACTCATTCAGAAAGATTTGGAGCTGTCAGAAGCTGATTTTGGAGCAGCAAAGAAAAAAAAATATATTGAAGCAGGAAAATTAGTTTGTTGAACAGAAAAATGAACTCCCCGTAATATTATTTTTGGGGGGAAGAGGTTCACTTTGACGAAAGTTTCATTTTTTTTGCTATCTTTTGATGAAATCTGTCTTTTTTAACGATCTTTTCTCGAAATCTGCCATTTTTTCAGGATTTTTTGACGAAATTTGCCGTTTTTTCGCGATTTTTTATGAAATTGATGTTTTATCGCGATTTTTTTACGAAAATTGTCGTTTTCCGCGATATTTTCGGGAAATTTGTAGTTTACAGTGAATCTTATGTCAAAATTTGTCATATTTCGCGATTTTTGGACGAAATTTGGCGCTTTTTCGTGAATTTTCTGAGGAAATTTGCCGTTTTTTCGCGATCTTTGATGAAAAATGATGTTTTGTCGCGATTTTTTAATGAAAATTGTCGTTTTTCGTATATTTTGGGGAAAATTGTCGTTTTTTGCGATTTTTGGACGAAATTTGACGTTTTTTCGTGAATTTTCTGAGAAAATTTGCCGTTTTTTCGCGATTTTTGGACGAAATTTGACGTTTTACAAAATTATGTGATGAAATTAGACATTTTTTCGTGAGTCTTTTGACGGAATTTGCCGGAAATTAGTCGTTTTTTTGCGATCTTTTAACAATATTTGCCGTTTTTTAGCAAACTTTTGCGAAATCACGCGTCTTGTGAAACATGTAATAGCTGTTTCTTTTGTGTGTCATCTCCGATCTTTTGCGTAATTTACCCACAAAAGCACGTCCGCGGCATCAGTTTCATAATTTTTGGAATTGAATGCGTTATTTTTTTGGGGGAGGGGGGGGAATTCCGAACAGAATCATATCTATTTCGCCACGGAAAAAATCGTGATTTTCAATGATTTTTCGCTGTAAAAAAACTCCCAAAATGTGTTGATTACTCGCACGAAAATATCATAAAATTCGCAAAACGGTCGTGGGAGTTGATCATAGTTTCATAATGTAAAATTGTTTGGGCGGGAGCCTCCTGTCCACGTTATTCTTTTGGGCGGGATTTCTAAATTTTGGGCGCGAATCCCGCCATCCCGCCCTGAAATTCAAGCCCTGAATGATTTTTTCGCCGTAGACCATAATGTAAAGTCTCCTTTTGAGTGCTCCTGTGATTCAGCTATAATTGCTACCTGATTCATTTTCAAATGCTGCTCATGCTAAAGCAAATCTCAATAAGGTATGTTATTTTCGTATGAATCCCACTATATTTACTCAAGTTGAAACACGGACAAACAGATGGCATAGGGGAAGATGGGGATACTTGAGCCATTTTTTGAATTTTAATTTTTTTTAATTTTTTATATTATTTTAGAATAAAATAAAATATTGAAAATGAAAATTTGATATTTTTTCTTCAACTAAAAACCACTTTCAATTAATTTTGAACTATTTTTCTATGTATAATAAATGTTTATTTTTTGTTTTACATCGTGGCTCAAGTATCCCCATGGCGGGGATACTTGAGCCATGGTGAAGGGATACTTGAGCCACTAAGGAAAAATATCTACAAAAGTAATTTTTTTCGCTTTATTTTTGCACAAACATTTTACAGAATGATAAATTATGAAACGTAAAGTCCTTCAAAACCAATTGAGAAAGCAAAGCTAGTAATACGATCATTTTTTGTCGTTAAAACTGGTTGTCGGAGGATAATTTCAACTTGAGTTATAACGACGGTAGAAACATCGTCAGTTCAGAGCCATTTAAATTTGGAATCTGCAATTCTTCGGGCAAATTTCATTTTCAAAATACTAAGCACTTATCCAACAAATATTTTTACAGTTTTCTTTCTGGCATATTTTATTAGTAACCAACCATCAATAGAAGGTTTTCTTTTCACATCATCACCATCATTGACAGAATTTTCCTCTAATGATATTGTCGAACTAATGCTTTTAATTTAGTAGCTGTCGGAATTTAAGCCAGATGTATCATTCTACTATTTCAAACACTTTTTTGATTTCACAGGAAAAGATTTTGTCTTCCTCTTTGGCTCCATGCAGGTAAGTTTGAACTGGGATTTTTGTTGCTTTTCTTGTTTTTTGTGCGCTTTTTTTACCAATTTTTCTTCAATTTTCTTAGTTAAAAAAGTTACAGCAACATAGGTTACGATTTCAATAAAAAATATTAATCTTAATATGTTATATTAAAAAATAAATATTTTAATATGTTGGACTTAAATAATTAAAGTATTAGAGATTATAGCCTGTAAAACCGTTTTAAAAAGTTATTTTAATTTAATGAAAGTTAAATTGAAAACTATGTTTACATTTATCTAGACAAGCTATTTTGTTAGTCAAAATGAAAAATAAAATAGATATTTTCATTTAAAAAATATACATTTTTAAACAGTTTTAGGTCGTTATTTTTTTAAGAAAAAAAAATAAAATGAAAAATTATTCTCGCTTTTATCCAGAAAAATATCTATTAGTGAATATAAGGATGGAATTTTATTTTTTGTTTGTTTCACCCATGTTTAATTTCTAGTGGGGATGGTTGAGACATGGCTCAAGTATCCCCACTCTCATTGGCTCAAGTATCCCCACTATCACTATTTTTGTTTCCCAGAGTTTTACTAAATAAAGCATGCAGCTATTAGAACTATTTTAGACTCAAAATACAATTGAAATTATGCTTATTGAATGTATGTATATAGTTGCAACTTTAAACAAAACTTTGATTACAAAAAAACAAAAAAGCCATGCACCCAAATATTTACTTCAGATAGGGAAAAGACAACTATTGATCACTATATTTTCAAAATGGTACCAAGATGTGTGATTTCTTTTTTACATGTTCAGAACTATAAATATGTTATCATATTGGCAGTTTTAGAAAGAAAAATTAACCAACTGTAGAGATAATAGGGGTGGATCAAGTATCCCCTATGCTCAAGTATCCCCACTCTCCCCTACTCCAGGCACTCGTCATCCAGTATACAGACAGGTTGAAGTCGTAAACACTTTTAGACCATGTTAGAAAGTGTCAAAAAGGAGGTAGTTTGTGTAAAAAAAAAAAAAAAAGAATTTTTGAAAACTTATACTTTGTTTCAGATATGATGTTACATTGATATTTTTTAAATTCTTAATGGAAAGTATTCCTGTGACGTCACAATTGGTAAAAAGTTGAATTTTATAGCCTTGAACCAAAAGAAAGAATCATTTCAAAGAAAGAATCCGTTCATTTTTATTACGGATTAATATCTGGAAAAACTACTAAAATATTTATGTTCTTGTAAAGTGTGAAGTTATATTCTTGTGAAGTCTTCTAAGTGTAAAAGAAATTTTATATAATCGTCTGCGTGATGTAAGAAGAAAAACTGTATTCCTCTGACGTCACAATTGGTAAAATCGCGGTTTTTAACCTCAAATCGAAAAACAGAATAGGGTCCATTTATTTATTTCATTTTGTTTTATCACGTGAAAATCTTTCAGTTGAAAATTAATTACAGAAAAGAATTAATTATTCCAGTTTTTTTATTTTTTGGCAACGAAAAAAGAAAGATGATTAAATATTATGAAAATTTTTTCAATTTATTCTGTATGAAAAACAGTGAAATGTTGAATTATTAAGAAAAATATTTGAATAAAATAAATAAAAATTAGCCTATGTTCATTTCAGACCAATAATATATCTATATACAAAAATTCAAAGACATTAATCCATCCGCTTTGATCTCAAGTTCATTCCAATTTTTCGGACGCTCTTTCACATTTATAATATATATAAGGATGTTAGAGATATGGAAATGCAATATTGCCTCTTTATGGAGAATCATTCATATGCATATTTAGCATATTTTATCAGTGTTATTCTTTCAGATTGGGGAAAGTTGACTTTAATCATTTTCTCAATAATTTCAATGCAGTGAGATTGCTGCATCTAGTGGGTTTTTGGTTCTTGTTGTTATGTACATGAAGCACTCGTATGTGTGTGCACATGTGCATGAAGCAAAAGCCAGTTTTTGTGGGGGGAGGGGGGGGATCAAATAAATCAAACTGAAAAATTTTAAAAGGGAAATTATACAAAAAGAAAGAAAAGAGAGATGGGGTTGACTTGATGCTCTGAAGAATATGCAATCTATAATTATATCAAATTAAAAAATTCCATGTATATCTGTTTTTTATACTTTTTAATGATGATTAACATTTTTTATAACATTGATGAAATGCGCATTGAAACATTTTGTGTGCATCGTATTAAATTTTTGAAATAAAATATTTATATATTTTAATCATAAAGGTAATATAAAAAAAAAAAAATCTGTTTTATAATTGTATTTAAATTAATTTTTATAGTTACTCTTAAAAATAATGCACTCCTTTGTCTGAGCAAAATAAGTTTCATATCCGGTGTGTTGCGACTGTCCTATAAAAGCACCCTATTCTTCAATAGTGTTTTATGTCTAAATTTATTTATTTTCCTTAAAAATTTTCAAATGTCAACATTCCATTATTTGATTATTTGGCATTTTAGTTCGTTCAATAATTTTTATGAAAAGTGATTGTCAGTATAATAGATATGTGCCAAATAAAATGTATGGAAAATAGGATTTTTTATTTCTTTATTTAAAATTGTTAAGTAATTTACCTCTGACAAGAATGCTATAACAATTGTATGATTATTTTCAGAGCATTTATTTCTTTTATTAACTATTTGGAAAATAGTTGTTGTCCTCGATAAAGAATTGGGAAATCTAATGTATATCTGAATCTTTTTATTGGTTGAATTCTGCAACTTATTTTATTCATTTTCTGATTGGGACATGCTTAATATCCAAAAATGGAATACTTCTGTTTTTATTTTATTCGCTATTGATTAGTCTATAATGTCCAAAAATGGAATACTTCTGTTACCACAATGACAAAAAAAGTAATAAAAACTTAAATATATATATATATATATATATTTTATTAATTTGAAAATAAATTTCATTAAAAAGTGCATTATTTTCTCTGTGCAACAGTGTAAAAATTAAAAATGTGCGATGTTTAAAAATTTTAAAAATTGCAGTTCCGAAAATTGTAAAACTGAAATTTTATTTAAAGTTTGTTTGTGATGGGTCCAGGAACGTCGTATGTATGGGTCGTACGTAATGGGAGACATTCCGAAGTCAGTCTGATTAACTCGCTCAAATAAAAGTGCACATTTTAAACAGTTAATGTTGTCTATCTATAAACTGATGTTTTTTTTTAAATCATTGGTCTAGGAATATGAATGTTTAATGCATGGTGTACATAATATGACTCATTATGATCATCATAAAAAGGATTTTTACTATTTTATTATTAATTTCAATGTAGAATTTATTTATAAGTCGTTTAAAATTTTAGTCTTTGAAAATATCATTTTTCAAATAGTCGTAATTTGATAAATTACAATTTTTTATTTTTTTTATTCTTATCCTTGTTTATCTTTTTCTATAAAGGTTGGACTCCCTTACATGAGGCATGTAATCACGGCTGGTATGAGATTGCACAGTTATTAATCCAATATGGTGCCAATGTGAATGCTCCAGGACTTGAGAATGATACCCCTCTGCACGATGCTGCGGTCAATAAACATGAACAGGTAAATTATTATTTTTTTTATTACTATTTTTTTTTTTTTTTTTTTTTTTTTTTTTTTTTTTTTGTTACTTTATCAGGATTTTAAGTGCTGCAAATCTTGCATACATCTACACTGAAATATCATTTTCCCTTAAATTTGCTCCAAAACATACTATGTATCAAAATGAAATTTAGCACAATTTTGTCTATTCACGAAGTAAAGAAAAGTTCCATAGTTAACTTTTTCCAAATCAGTAATTTCATTAAAAAAAAAAATTATGCAGATGAGAGATTGTAACAAACATGCTAATTTCATTTCAAAAGATTGCAAAAAACACACTATGTTCGTGAAAAGAACAGGAAAAAATGGAAATTTTGCCAAAGGAGAAAAGAAACACTGTCAAGAGACGGTGAAAAAAACGTGAATTTAGTTAAAATATCACTAAAAACCCACAAATTTCATCAAAATATCACGATAAACTGCAAAAAAAAACAGAAATTCAATCTATAAAGTTTGTGGGAGGGAAAAAAAAAAAAACTAATTTTGACAAAAATGCTAATATTCTTTTTAAAAAAAAGTAAAAAAATTGTTTTTAAAAAATCCTATTTTGTTGAAAGATTGCAAAAAACACAAAAATTTTGTCCAAAGATTGCGAATTTCCTCAAAAATCACACGAATATCATCAAATGATTACAAAAACATGTAAGTATCAAAAGATCATAAAAAATTCTTGAATTTTATGAAAAGATCCCAAGAAATATTTGGATTTTATGAAAAGATTGCAAAAGCATGTCATGTTCATCAAAAGAATGCAGAAAATCAAAAACAAACAAACGAGTTCAAAAGTTTGCAAAAAACAAAATTCATCAAAAGATTTGAAAAAAAAAAAGTTAGTCAAAAGAGTGCTAGTATTGTTAAAAAAAACTAAAAAATGCAGTCAAAAGATTGGGGGGGGGGAAAAAAACTCAAAATTTTGTCTAAAGAGTCTAATTTTATTCCTACAAAATCAGAGTTTTATTGCTCTAAAATCTGATTCTTCTGCATTCTTCTTGCATTTACTTTTTGATCTAATTTTAAATTTAGTACTTGTCAACTGATCATTATACCTTTCACTGTTAGCAATGTCCTTTTCATATTCTTTTAAGTCAGATATTTGAGCTTCAATTTCATGATTTAAATTTCGAAAAGTAGATTCTTTTAACGACAATATTTCATGAAGCTCTAGTAATTCATCAGTTTTCGTACTATCAATATCATCATTTAGTAAACATTTTTAATTTTGTAATTAATTTAGTAAAATTTGTTCATTCAACAGAACACTTTGCTTTAAGTTTCTCATTTTCCATGACAAATAAATAAAATCATAATTTCTAATTGATATATAATGAAGCTTCTTACCTGTTTATTTCAGGTAATCCTTATGTTCATTCACAATAATCCAAGTACAAGGAGAAAAATCCAATTTTCAGGTACAATAATTTAATCACAAGCAAATCTATTAAGCACTGTCAAGTTGCGGTGCAAAAAAAAAAAAAAAAAAAAAAAAAAAATGATGATGATGTCATTCTTTCAGTTGGGAGAGCAATTAAGATTTAAATAGTTTATTAATCAGTTTAATATAATCACCACATTGGATTATTAAAATAAGTAGCCAGGATTACACCACTATATTCTCTGATATGCAGATCCAAAACAACATATTCTTCTTGTACAGAGTCATAAAATTTCACGTTATTAAACTTGCATACTCTTTTGTTCAGAGTTGGCAAAAACCCGGTTTTTTGTACGAAAACCCAACCCACCTGGTTTTTTGTGGGTATTTGTGGGCTTTTCTGGGTTTTTGTAGGTTTTAGTTATTTTTCTGTATATTTAATAATATATGTGTGTACTCATTTAAAAATATACTTATTAAGTTGCATTTTTTAATTACATCTTTTTATTACTACTATTATATCTTTAATTACAACTATTTATTATTAATTAATATTATTTAGAATATCAGTTAATAAATTTATTCTATTCTGATATTAATACTAATATCAATAGAAAACTTAAAACTAATATCAGAATCAGTGTATTAACTGAGATGAAATAACTTTCATACTATTAATAATTCATGTTAGTTATTATTAATACTAATAATAATAGTACTATTATAATTAACTTAATACTATTTTAATTGATAAAGGTGAGTTCTTATCATTTTTAAATATATTTTAGGGTACTACTAGGTTATCCCGTCGATCAAAATACTATCGCCAAATTATAAGATTAATTTCCAATAATGGATGATCGTGAATGTCAATTCAATGACATTAAATATGATACACGTGTTTAAAACGTCATTAAGTGATTTTTATTTCAACTTTTTATTTGTATTGTGATTAATATTCTACTAATTATTTGGTTTTTTTTATTATTATTTAAAATAAAAATTATGTCAATATGTATAATTTGGCTATTAGTTTGGCGATTTGTATAATTTGGCGAAATCAGTCGACGGGATAACAGAGTAGTACCTATTTTAGTTATCACAATGAATAATTAATTTTATTTTTGTAGTAACTATAATAATTAAAATTGTTATGATAATTAAACTAGCTGGCTTTGCCTGCTAGCAGGGCTGATCCTTTTATATGTAAATCTCAAAAGCGAACAAACTTCGAACCGAACCGACGCTGCCTGCGCCACTGCATAACAGGTCGAAAGCATGCATTACTGGGCCCCTCCTTTTAAAACAAATCTCTAATTTATATGCACATCTCAATCCATATCTCCGTTGCCTACAACACCATGTAGAGGATGCTGTGCATGCACAGAAGGATCCTTCCTTTTAAATAAATGTGTAATTGATATGCAAATGTCGTGCTGAACACATAGGCGTAGCGTCGGGGGGGCCAGGGGGGGCATGTGCCCCCCCAATCATCTGTGCCCGGGCGCCAGAACAGAAAGCGTAGGGGCACCAAATAAAGGCCTTTTTTTCTTTACTTGTAGAAATGTATATATATGTATATGTATCGAATTTAAATAAAAAGATCTCACAAACGGAAAATTCAAAAGCAAAACTAAACCAATTGTATCGTTATGCATTCTGTCATTTAAATAAATCAGGTTCTACTTAAAAACCCTCTTCTGTGTGAAACTGTATCTCACCGACAATTGCCAAAAACCAAGCGATTTCCCTAAGGGTTGCAGGGATGGCATGTGTCTCGGACGCCAAAACTAAAGGCGAAAGTGGCGCCAAATGAAGATTTTATTTGTCTTTTCATACAAAAATGTATATGTATGGTATTTGCATAAAAATTTCTCACAGCCTGAAACCAAGCGATTTCCCAAGGGGTTGCAGAGGGGGCGCCAAATGAAGATTTTCTATCTTTACATACAAAAATATATATGTATGAAATTTGCATAAAAATGTCTCACAGCCTGAAACCAAGTGATTTCCTTAGGAGTTGCAGAGAGGGCGCCAAATGAAGATTTTGTGTCTTTACAAACAAAAATATATATGTATGGAATTTGCATAAAAATATCTCACAGCCTGAAAACAAGCGATTTCCCAAGGGGTTGCAGAGGGGGCGCCAAATGAAGATTTTCTATCTTTACATACAAAAATATATATGTATGGAATTTGCATAAAAATGTCTCATAGCCTGAAACCAAGTGATTTCCCTAGGGGTTGCAGAGAGGGCGCCAAATGAAGATCTTGTGTTTTTACAAACAAAAATGTATATGTATGGAATTTGCATAAAATGTCTCACAGCCTGAAACCAAGCGATTTCCCTAGGGTTTGCAGAGGGGGCGCCAAATGAAGATTTTGTGTTTACAAACAAAAATATATGTGTATGGAATTTGCATAAAAATGTCTCACAGCCTGAAACCAAGCGATTTCCCTTGGGGTTGCAAAGGGGGCGCCAAATGAAGATTTTGTTTGTCTTCGATAAGGGCTTTGTTTGATTTCCATAAGGGCTGAAGAGGGGGTATGTGTCTCAGGCGCAAAAACGAAAGGCGAAGAGGGTGCCAAATGAAGATTTTGTTTGTCTTTTTACATATAAAAATGTATATGTATGGAATTTGCATAAGAATGCCATAACATTCGAAAGGAAAACTGTATCAAAGCATCTTTATGCCTTTTGTCATTTTAATAGCTTAGTCTCTGTTCCAAAACCCTTATTTTATGTGAAGCTGAACCTCATAGGTAATTACCAAAAGCCAAGCAGTTCCCTGGGGATTACAGAGGGGGCATATGCCTCCTACGCCAAAACAAAAGACAAAGGGGGCGCCAAATGAATATTTTGTTTGTCTTTGCATATAAAAAATGTATGTGTAGAATATATATTGAATTTGCATAAAAATGTCTCACAGCTTGAAAATTCAAATTAAAACTGAACCAAATCATCTCTATGCCGTCTATCTTTAAATAGGTCAATCTCTATTCAAAAATCCTCTTCTGTGTGAAACTGTACCTCACTGACAATTGCCAAAAACCAAGCGATTTACCTAGGGGTTACGGGGGGGGGGGGGGGGGGGGGATGTGTCTCGGACGAACTTTGGTGTGTCTCTCTCGCCAAAATGAAAGACAAAGGTGGCGACAAATGAAGATTTTTTTTTTTTTTCATACAAAAATATATAAGTATGGAATTTGGTAAAAATGTCTCATAGCCGGAAAATTCAAAAGAAACACTAAATCAAATGCATCTCTATGCTTTCTGCCATTTAAAGAAGTCGGTCTCTACTCAAAACTCTCTTCTATGTGAAACTGTACCTCACCGATAAGTTCCAAATGCCAAACGATTTCCGTAGAGATGCAGAGGGGGCAATGTGCCTTGAACACGAGAAAGAAAGGCAAAAGGCGGCACCAAATGAAGATTTTGTTTGTCTTCAAAATACAAAGATGTATATGTATGTATATTGAATTTACATAAAAATGGCGCACAACCGGAAAATTCAAAAAGAAAACCGTACCAAATGCATCTTTGTGCCTTGTGTCATTTAAATAGGTTAGTTTTTGCTTAAAAATCTCTTCAATGTGAAACTGTACCCTCGCCGATAATTGCAAATAGCAACCAATTTCCCTAGGAATTGCTAAGGGGACATGCGCCTCGAACGCCAAAACGAAAGGCAAAGGGGGCGGCAATTAAAATTTTGTTTGTTTTTATATATACTACAAAAAAAGAATTTGAAACTAAGTGTACGATGCCGACCCGGATCCATATAAATTTAGCTTTTGTAACTATTAACAATTACTAAATATATAAGTTAAACTAGAATTTTTACAGAATTTCATACTAGCAATGTAATGAAGGAGCGAATAAAATAAGTAAATTGATTTTGTATATCAATTTGATAAAATCTAAAATAATGATTAAAATCAGTGTATGCTATATATTAAGATGCTGAAGCAAAAGTTAGAAAGAAACTATTATAATGTCAAAGTAATCTTCCATGTTGGGAAGTATAAAATTGCAGCTTAAGTCTGCTTGTTTCTTAATTTAATTTTATAAATATGGTTTTCTTTTATTAATAACATGTAAATAAATATGATTAATCGAGACATTATCTCAGTCTGTTTTATTTAGTGATAAGTTTGTGTGTCATCTTTTCTAGAAATAATTTCCTTGTAGCATATTTATTACATTTTTCTTTTAGGGTTACATTTGATTTACAAGGAAAAACTTCTTATAGGCCTATTATAAATATTTCTAATAGATTTTTTTTGGAGGGGGGCAATGTTATTTTAAATCGAAATTTCGCGAAAAATTTATAAGTATTTATAAGGTCCCTTGTAAATAGTCACAATGCAAACTTATATATTCATTTTAATTAACATTAAACAATTAACCTATTTAGAGCGAGAGTTATTTTTAATTATTTTTATCTCGCGATGTCTTATTACTAGAATTTCTTTTGATGTACGATCACAATGATTTGTCATTTTAAGTAAATTAAATTGTACCAAAGTTACTTTAGGTATGGTTAGGAAGTGTTTGGATAGAGTATGTAAAATTTTAACCAGTTATAAAGAATGTGTTTATATCTATCCAGCAAAATGCAAAATTAAATGTATTTCGCTTATTTAAAAAAAAAAAAAAAAAAAAAAAAAAAACCTCTTGTATTGTTATATGTTACAGTGGCAGTATTAACCATTTAAAATGCATGAGGTGAATGTTTTGAGAATCTAAAAAAAATTTGTTCTATGATTTTCTTGGGGGAGGGGGAGGGGAGCGTAAAATCCGAGAACAAAGTTTCCCACTGGCACAAAACATCATTTCATAATTAGCGCATGAAGCAAAAATATGAAATTATATTAAATGCAACTCAAGATTACCTTATTATTTTATAAGAAGCGCAAAAATAGCTTTTGTTAAGCTGATAATGCTTTATTATTGATCTTATTTTTTTTAAAAAAACCTACCAACTAAAATTTTTATCATTGCTAAATATTGAAAGAAATTGTTTTTCCAGGGTAACTCTCAGATCCAAACTGCATTTTTTCACATATTTTTTTGATCCGAACAGGAGCTCTTATTTTCAATTTTATAACTGAATAGTTTTTTCCACATTTCGATAAACTCAGAAATACTTTTTAGAAGGTGTTTTCAATTTGGCATTTCGAATTGAATTTCCCTGGCGGTGATAGTGCAAGTACGGCAAAAAAATTACCGCCATGAGACAGTAACCTGGATTAAGGTTTAATTCATTTATCGGAATATAGAAATAAAAACATTTGATCATAAATCTCTTCAATAATCATGGTTGCAATTGTCATGCTTTTACGTTTAAAACTTAGTCAGAAAATATGTCAGAAAGTTTTTTATTGTTATGCAAGGAAAAAAAATCTTTTCGAAAATCGGCTTAAATGTCTATTTGAATTCTTTATTTTCTGCGTTTGGCAACATATATTTTCTTTATATATTTACAAATTCATTTTCATTAGTATATATAATACAATGAAGATTTGAAACTAGAAAAGTCCTGAAAATATTCACCATGATATTCAATAATATATTCAACTGTCTTCGGGATTTGTTATTGTTATTATTCTTCTTCTTATTATTATGGATTTTTTTTTTATTTCCAGTCCATATGTTCAATGAATCTTGTAGCAAAGAATATGAAAAATACTATTTTTTCTTTTAAAAGATATGTTTTCAAAAATAAATATTTTTGAAAATAGCAAAAATGATTTAATTTTTTCCTCTGTAGAATTTAAAACTTTTTAAAAAAATTAAAACTTATTACATTTTTTAGAAAATATATCGATCTTGAAACATGATTAATATTTAAAATTTTTAAATTAAAATTTATATTTTACTTACCCATCATACGTAGTATAGGGTAAGTCTTGCAATCGTTTTGAAAATCGAAAAATTTTTTTTGACGAATTTACACGTTTTAGATAGTGGAGATTCCGAAAAACATATTTTTAGAAAAAAAAAAATTGCCGTCCGTCTGTCTGTCTGTCTGTCTGTCTGTAAACGCTCTATCTCCCGAACAAATTGAGATAGAGACTTGAAATTTTGTATGTAGTTAGTATGTAAGAATGGGACGAACTCTATTTAATATCAGTAACCTCGATTATCCGGAACTATTTTTTCGGACTCTCGAAAAATTCGTTCTGATGAAAGGTATATAAAAATTTTCGAATTTTTTTGTTCTAAGGAATGGACGTAAAAAGCAATAAAATAACACACATTTTGCATATAGAACGAAATCGATCGGAATATTAGTTGCCGAGATATTTGTAATCTTGTTTTCCACAGTCTTCGATTTTTCATGACCCTGTATTTCATTCAAATTTCAATTCAGAAGTATATTGTAATTGAAAATGAGACACTTAATCCGACACAGTTAATTGTTAGTTAATAGAATAATTATTTTTGGAGTTATAAGGATGTTTCTTTTACGCAGTTCGGTACTACTTGAGTAGTTTGGCGTTTTATGTAATTTGCCGAAATTGGTACATCAGTAGTTCTTTAATATAGCATTACTATGTATATTAACAATATTTAAATTTTGTTTATGAATTGCAATGCACTGTATAAATAGTTTCACATGTTTTATTTTCATATACATATCCATGATGGGTAAGTATTACGGTGGCCCCCAACGACTAGTTTTAATCGAAATCGACTTTTATTTTTGTATTATTTACCCATTATACGTAGCATAGGGTAAATCTTGCAATCGTTTAGAAAATCAAAAAAAAAAAAAAAAAAAAAAAAGACGTATTTACACGTTTAAGATACTGGAGATTCTGAAAAACATTTTTATTTCCTGGAAAAGAAATTGTCATCCGTCTGTGTGTCTGTAAACGCTCTAACTCCCGAACAAATTGAGATAGAGACTTGAAACTTTGTATGTTCTTAGAATGTAAGAATGGAACGAAGCCTATTTAATATCAGTAACCTCGATTTGTCGGAACTATTTTTTTCGGACTCTCGAAAAATTCGTTCTGATGAAAGGTATATAAAGTTTTTCGAAATTTTGTATTTTAATGAGCGGATGTAAAATAAAATAAAATAACACAAATTTTGCATAAAGAATGAAGTCGATCGGATTATTAGTTGTCGAGATATTTGTAATCCTGTTTTCCACATTCTTCGATTTTTCATGACCCTGTATTTCATTCAAATTTCAATTCAAATATATATTTTAATTGAAAATAAAAAGCTTAATCCGACGCACTAAACTGTTAGTTAATATGATTATTACTTTTGGAGTTATAAGGATGTTTCTTTTACAGTATTCGGTACTACTGGAGCAGCTTGGCGTTTTAATTTGTTGAAATTGGTTCATCAGCAATTCATTAACTCCTTCGCGATGGGAGCCTTTTACGAAATTTTTAATGTTTGTCAACAATTTTTTAAAACAGATATTTGTGCCTTAATAAATCGGGAAAATGCTCCAATTAAGTAAGGCAAATTTTACAGTAAAATTTTGCTGGTGGGGGTAAACAAGGATTCTTAAGTCTTTTTGCGGCACGTATACGTATCACTTGTCCCCAAGGGATTAATAGAGCATTACTATGTATATTAAAAAATTTAAATGTACGATTAAATTACCATTTTCATTGGTTATGACTTTCGCGAGAATAACAATTATAAATGTGTTTTACGAACTGATACTAGTTTGACAAAATCACTATAGAAATTATAATATGCCCAGATTAGAGATCAGATAATCGGACAATCACATCGTATCTGAGCACAAACTCAATTTCATAAGCAGACTCGTGCTGGACCGAATATTATAACTATAGTATATATATGTTTTTTTTTTTTTTTTTTTTTTTTTTCAGCATAGTCGAGTTAGAGCGAAACTGGATCTAGTTGTTTACAGTGAAACAATCAATATGTTTTGGAGAAATATTAATAGATTAATCGGGCCTTTAAACAAATTTAAAGGACCTGGCCAACAAAAACATTGAACAAATCTGCCGTTCCGGATTAATAAAAAAATTAAGCAGGCCTACCAACCCGATATAAAAATCTCTACGGGGCCGATAGAATGCGACTTTCGCAAGAATATGTATAAATGTGCGTCACGAGCCAGAGATAGTTTGACAATATCAATAAAGAAATGTACGAAGTGTCCAGCATATAGATCGACATCGGACAGTTATGTGGCATCGGAATCCGGGCTTAATTTTTTCAGCAGGCTTGTACCGGGCCATGATCAGGTTTGCATTTTTTTACACAGTCGAGACGGGACAAAACTAGATTAATTTTTCTCAGGATGTGGAGGGCAAAGAATATGTTCTGTAGAAGTATTAATAGATATATTGAACGTATATTAACATAATCTTTGTAATTACAACTTAAGGTTTTTCTCATATTCCCAGTTCAACAACGTGAAATTTGACACATTTTCTGACTAAATTTTCTTTATAAAGGCATAAAATTGAGAGGCCTGATGATTGAAGTAATTTGGCATCGAATAGCATTTTCAATTTTTTTAAATAAATAAATAACTTTTTGATTTATAAGCTATTCTAATTACTTGATGACAAGTTTTTATTCTCCCCAGTACTATTGCGTCTTGAATTTCGATTTAAAATGACAACTTTGGCAGTATCTTTTCAAAGATTTTTTGTCTTTTACGAAAAATGGAAAATTCCATTCGATTACATAGTTTCTGAATAAGAACGCCTGCCAATTTTATGTGTTTCCGAAAAGAAATGAATTCAGAAATGTGTCAGAAATTAGCTAAATTGAATCAGAATAATAATTAACTGAAAAATACGGGGGTCATCCATAAAATAAGTTTTCCGTGGCCAGAAAGAAACAAAATATAATTACCCAAAAAGAACTATTTCAAAAGATACAGCAATGCTTTAACTACATTTCCACATTAGAACCAACGGAATTAAAACGCTTGTCACAACATGGGATAAGTTTTTGAGTCCAGTGTCATACGACAAGTCTGCCACATGGGAATGGAGCCAGGAATTTGTTACAGTTGTCAATTCACGTCTCATCAACCGTAAAAATCTTGTTGAGGTATTCATTTCCTTCATCGTGATATCGCTACAAAAATATCAATGCTGCTTTCCCACATTTAGTTTTGTGTTAAGTTATAAGTTGATTAGGCACCCACCTGGCGCACACTTTCCAGATAAACAGGTGTTTCGTGGTGGTTTCCTGCATCGAGAATCTTTTTCGCGCTGTTTTAGAGCGATACCACGATGAGGGCAACGAGTACTTCAACAGGATCCAGTTCAATTGTATCCAAATTTCCAGGTAATTATGTTTTGTTTCTTTTTAAATACCGTGGAAAACTCGTTTTTTCGACGACCCTCGTATTTCAAAATCTACCTTTTTTGTAGTTTCAAAAAGTTAGGATTTTTTTTAACCAACTTTTTTTTTTATTTCAAACTACATCAAGTTGTATGAATCTTTATTTGGATGTTGAAAAGTCTTAAATGTCTAAGCAATTATTAATCCTGCTAGTGAGTATTTTCTGGCTTGTAAACATATAGTAATTTAAAGTATACTATAAAATTATCCAATTAATACTTATGTTTTTTCATTGATTTTTTGTACGAGCAGGACCTGGCCGTAAACTAATGAAAATATAAACGGGCCGGGCTCGGGTAAAACTTTTAATACCCATGCCGGGCCGTGCTGAGCCCGTGCCTGGAAATTCCTGTCCATGTAGACTTCTATCATGTCCTACTAGAGGGAGAGGGTAAAGAGACGGTCACCACATGCGCGAAATTTATTCTGCGAGCCACGATTTTATTCATTTTTTGACCGACAATCATTTTAAGAGAATTTCTTTATCTCTCTTGATCTTTTTCTCCTCTGTTTTAAAACATTGTGAACTCTTTGACAAAAAAATGCAAATTTCTGTATGTTATTTAGTTCTGAATTTCTAAATTAAAATTAAACCTTTTAAAGTTCCAAAATAAACGCGAAATAATTATTTAATAGAATTATTTTATGTTTGTTAGTTTTCTGACGCCAACCAAAAGAAAGAGATATTTTGTTACTTTTTTGCGGCTATGGGGGGGGGGGGGGGGCCAAATTGAAAATCTGCCAAGGGGCGCAGTTTTTACTTCGCTGGTGCCCCCCCAAAAGTTTTGGTCACGCTACGCCTATGGCTGAACATATATGTCAAACTAGTTCCAGCTGCATACAGCTCTGTATAGCAGGCATACTGCGCACACACTACCAGGTAGTGCGCTATATTCTTAACAAAAATATATTTGAACAAAATTCTGTTAAACAGCCTATCTGTAGACATATAAATCGACGAAGTGGCATTTTAAGGCAAGAAATTAAGATTTTTGCTGAAATTATTACAGAAAATAGCAGTATTTGACACAGCATTCTTTTTTATAAATTTTTATCATATGTTATATGCTAATCTATCTTAAAGTTTGAAACAGATCAAGCAATAATTAAGATTTTTACAAAAATTAATAATAAAAAATAGTGGTATTTGAGGGAAGGAGTCTTTGAATTAAAAACAGCAGCTAACAATTATGTCTTCAGCTCTTGATGAGTTGC
Organism: Maratus speculifer; assembly: GCA_964019185.1. Lineage (NCBI taxonomy): Eukaryota > Metazoa > Arthropoda > Arachnida > Araneae > Salticidae > Maratus > Maratus speculifer. The sequence goes on from CAXHSM010000001.1 coordinate 5,795,619, forward strand.
AAAAAGATATATCCACACTGTCATTTTCCGTTAAGATTTGGAGAAAGTTGATGGAATCAGAAGAATTGAAATAGCACAAGGAAATTATGCTGAAATGCTACAAACAGATCATCGAAACCGAACATTTTTTAGCTAATATAATAAATGCAAAGTTTAGATGGGAAAGGCTTAGTTTAACAAAAGAGGAAGAAACTGATGAATGGATAATACAGTATCATTCAGAGTGGTTACCTGCGATATTGGCATTTAAAATTAAAGACAGGCTATTTTCTGAAATCACTTTTCTCAGAAAGTATTATGTCACAATTCTCAGCTTCAAAATGGTGGGAAATTCTTAAAGGAAAAATACAGAAAAAGAAAAACAAGTTAGATTCTGATTTTTGTAGTTTTTTCCAATCTCTGCATTCTGTTCCATCTAGCTCTGATTCCATCAAGAGAATTTTTTCTACATTTGGATTCATATAGTCTAAATTACAGAACAGACTAGACTCAGATCAGTGTGAAAAAATAGTAAAAAATTATAAATATTACCATAAAAATTAAAGTGAATGATTTTGATTGGCAAACTATAAAAAAGATCAATTATAATTATTTTGTATTACATTGCATAACTTATTTGAAATATATTTTTATAAAATAAATAAACTGAAAAAATAAATATTCTGAAATAAACTATCACATGATTACCACAAATATGGCTGTCTTTTTTTCTTTTTCTTAAGACGTGATTTGGTAAAAGAAACCGCCTAGGTTTTGGGTTTAATATGAAAATTTGTATTATACTATTAGGAAGCGTTGCAGATTCAGAAATGATTTTTAGCAAAAACCCAGGTGGGTTTTTGTTGCTGGACACACCCAGAGAAACCCGGGTGTGTTTTTCTGCGCTGGGCCCACTTTGCCAACCCTGCTTTTGTTACAGAAGCAAAATTTTACATGTACTCTGCCTGATTGCAGAGTCAAGACTGAACCTTTTTTAAGAAAAATATAAGAAAAATCATAAAAATAGATTTAAATTATCATAAATTTAAAAATTTTATTAACTCGACATAAAATAATTAAAAAACCAATAAATCTCTTTTAATGATTTCAAAATCACTTAAGTTGTCAATAAAACATTAATTTAATAATAAATCAATCAAGAAATCAAACGTTTAATTATGAAACAAATAAATCAGTATTAAATAGTTTTAAATTATTATTTTACGCATAAATGTTAATCAAGAACTTTATTTTGACACTAATTAATTTTTGTCAAGGTCAAATCCATTATAATGTCAATAAATATGATTTCTTTATTTAAGGCATTGCGCCTAAGCAATGAGTGTCTCACAGGTTTTATCTTTTCTCAGATTTCAAGACAAAAATTTTTGTCTAATTGATTTGGAAAAGTGCTCGGATTAAAAAAAGGCAAAATTTACTGAAAAGAATAACCAAGTTTTCTGAGCCACCGTATGCAGGTCTCTCGTCTTCAAAAGGCTAAGGGGATCAGATATCCTCATTTTCTGTAGTTAAGAAATGTGGAATGTATCTAATAAGTTTTTAATGTTTATAAGAACTTTGAATGTCTTGTATTGATTAAAATCAAATTGAATTTTGAAAAAATTTAGCGACTCTCTGGCTTTTTATTTCACTTGCAGCACCACTTTGTGCCTTGTTATATTCTTCCCAACCCCTTAAGAAAAAGGGCAGTCTCCCTAAACTGTACGTAATGTAATTTTGTAAAATATGTGATAATAATTATTGACTAAGTTGACTATAGTTTTTGACTAAAGTATTGGAAACAAATGTAGAACATTGAACGCCAGGTTGCCATTGAAAACAACTCATTTTATAATTTTAAGTTTCTCATGCAAAATTCTCAAGCCTGTTTTCAATTTTATTGCATTCTCTATTTTAGTTTTTTTTTTTTTTTTTTTTTTTTTTAATTTAATGTTTTCTTAACTTTAAATATCTGTATTACGTTATTCTATATATAATTTTTTTTTTTTTTCCCTTATGTAACACAATTTTTATGTTTTTTCTTTCAAATGAAATATTAGCAAGCTGGGTAAGCATACATGGAAAAATATTGTATGCATATTGCTAATAATATAATTCAGGAAGTTAGAGAAAAATCATAGAATTTTTTTGCAAATAATGTTGGCATCCTGATATTAATTTTAAAAAGGTCTCTTTTACTTTTAGCATTTTGTGCTGTATATTGAGCATTTTGTGCGCATACTTCAGACTGAAAAATACCCGGATGATAATGTTAATTCCATGGGGGCATTCTTTTCAAATACTTCACTCAAATTGTAATTTTTTACATGATTTTTTTAGCATAAGATAGAGGACAATCTACAACCGGGCTGGTTTTTACTTTTTCAATTTTGATTTCAGATTTTTTTTTTTTTTTTAATTTAACTTTTGAAACCGGTTATGAAATTGAAACTATCATAATATAAAAAAATAAAATACCAAAATCAAAAAAGTGAAAATTAGCCTGGTTGTAGATTGTTGTGAGCTATCCTATACAAAAAATTAAAATTAAAATTTGAGCGAGATATTTGAAAAGAACGCTCCCATAGACTTAACATTATAATCCGGATCTTCTCTGACAGCTAACTCTAAGTTAGTGTCTTAAAAATGAGCTAACATAAAACAGAGATACACAGTGGAAACTTTAAACTGGAAAAGCAGTGTAAATTCATGTAGATTTTCTTTAAAATGAAAACAGAGTTTGTAAATGACTTCAAGACAACTTTTATTTATGGATTCAGATAAACATCGTAAAAGTAAACTCGCACATTTCAACAGATTTCATAACAGCAGGAATAGACAGCGTTGCATTAAGTTGACACCAGAAAAACACAATTATAATACATTAAAAACATTCATACTATTAGAGATTCAAATAAACTAAAACTCCAAGAACGACAGTGTCTTTCATACGTTCAAGCTTCTTGAAAACATCGCTTCCTTCATACAAGAAGGGAAATGTAGAAAGGGCAAACTGTTTTAACAAACATCGAGAAGCATATATACTCTGATCAAAACGGCACATGCAGAAGCAATCCTTACAGGAGCCAATGAGCGGGCAATAAAATTTTTGATATGCAAATATCAAAAACGATACATCGATTAAGTTCGATTAAAAAGAGATGTATGCTGCCATCTAGCGGGAAAAACAGTACCTATCGATTAAATTAATCGTATCACTTGACGTTACATGAAAGCAAATATGCGAGTAAAATATAGCAAAAGTAACGAAGTTTGTTTTAGATAAAAAGGTAATTTAGAGTTATTTAACATAGGAACTAAATTATAAGAGGTTAGTAACTATTTTATTTAAGTAATTTAATTAAAGTAAAAGTGAATTTTGAATATTATTGTAATAAATATTATGTAAACAAAGGAAATAGGAAACTGGTAATTTAAGCTGAAATGAAACCTGTAAAAAGTAAGTTTATGGAGGCAGAGAGAACCAGTTTGATGTTCCCATCATTCTCCAGTCAGTAATGTGGACTCTTAACTTTTTTTTCCTCTCCCCAGATTGTTCGTCTTCTGCTAAAACATGGTGCAAATCCACTACAAAAGAATGCTGCTAGGCGAACACCCCTTGATGTTACTCGTTCTCCAGCTGTATCGGAAATTCTGAAAGCTGCCCTCCATTCGAAACAAGAGCAGCACACTACAGGTAACTTTCTGGGGATTATTGGTGCAAGTTTAACCCTATGTGCACCAATGGTACTTTAAAGTATCATTGAAGAAAACTTTATATAAAACTTATTTATTCTGTCTATTAATAAAAGATTTTTATTCTTTCCACACAAAACACTCTTCTTGCTCAAATTTAGACAGAGTAGAGAAACAATCGGAGCTAAATAGTTTCGAAAAGTGGTAGTTTTATTATTCATTTTTATAGGTATTTCTTTTCTTACTATAAATAAAATTATACGAAACATATTCAATTGCAAAAGCATTTCCATTTATAGAGAGGATCGTGATGCATTTAATCTCTTTTTTTTTTTTGTGTGTGTGTGTGTGTAAGAATTGTGACGTTTTCAGAAGAGTAATTTTGGTTGATTAATCTGATTATTTTTGTAAATATTTCACAAAAAAATTAAAACTACCAATATACTTAATCAGTTTTAATGAAAAAAAAAGCATAAATTCCTCATAAGTATTATCTAAAAATTCCAGTATACCTTCAGATATTAAAAAAGGTAATTATTGAGGTGGACCAATTTCTTGATAAATAATTTGGTACATAAAGGATTAACTGGGGGAAGGGTAAAAATGTGAACTTATTTTTATGAGTAAAAAACTTTTAATTCCTTTGAGCTTTGTAGTTGAATATTGCAAACAGTAAATTTTTATCTGGTACAAAAAGCATTTTATCTAAAATTGATATTATATTATAATTTATAATGTCATAATTTAATTTGAGTATATTTTAGGTACTTTTCTGTTATACCAAAACTATGCTAAATGTATTCTAATGCCTAAGGGGCAAAATTAGCAGTAGCCTCTAGCCTGAAGGCCACTAAATGAGAAAAAATGGCTGTAAAAAAGTTATTTGTCAGTGGCCACTTTCCTATAAAGTAAACATTTTTTGCATTCATCAAAGATTCTTATTTTTTTCTTGTTGCAGTATATTTACATTAAGATTTTTTTTGGATCAATTTTAGATTAGTAGTAATAAAAATTTATTTATTGTTTAATAATTTTAACTAAAAGAGTGACCATTAGTTTAAAAAGGAAAATGGTTATTTATAAATTTGGGATTGCTGGTCACTAATAAAATTTCCCGTTTTTCTTTTTTTACTAAGGGCTCATATGTTTCAACCCGACTGTGCAAAAGATTTTATTGAAAATTATTTCAAATATTATGATATATTATTTATGAATGCGAATCCTTTTTATTATTATTTAATGAAAATTATACTTCACGTTCTATTTATTTATTTATTTATTCTACTTTTCATTTTTATGCAGCCTAATCACAAAAATTTGACTAATGACCTTGATAAAGTTTCCAATGCTGTAGAGGAAAGAAAGTTGCTAAAATGCAGTATTTAATAAAGGGGATTTTTTGTTGTTTGTTAGAAGTGATTGTGCATCTGTGATCAGGGATGTGATGTGTGAAATATATGCGTGAAAAATCCTAGATGTTATACACAAGTTTTTTTGCAACTAAAATTTAGTCTTATCTAATCTCAATATCTTAGCAATTATGCAAAAAAAAATTTAAAAAGAGAGTGCAGTTGTACTTGTTGTGAAGAGCAATGTTCAAAATCAGTGGTCGTTAGCTGTCAAATACAACAACATTATTGTTCATATTGATTCAAGTGTAAATGCATTATTTTTCATAATAATTAAATTCGGTTTCCAACATTGGATAAAATTTTTGTTTCTAAAATTTCTAAAAAAAAAATTATCAAGTTTTAATTTTCTTTTACGAAATTAATTGCATTTTCTATTAATTTTTAATTAAGAATCATCAGTTTTATAGCAGCTTCAATTATTATAATCTTGTACATAATGAATGAAATAATTTTCAATAAAAACAAGACATTTGTGCTGTTCAGAAGAAAAGCAAACAATATCTATCAATATAATATGCAGTTATGTTGAGAGTGAATTTTAGCAATTGCAACTAAAAATTTTGATTTTTTTTTTTTTTTTTTTTTTTTTTAACCCCCTTACATATTTATAATAGGCATCTTTTATTTCCCAATTTCTATCACTAATAAAAAAGTTAAAAAAAATAATAATAATTATTTGCATAAGCCAACTTGTTGTATGAAGACATTTAATTGAGATTTGTTAACTAATTAGTGTGTTGATTTTCTGTTGTTGTTATGTGAATTTCAGAGAAGGACCACCACCTCCTCAGAGCCCCTGAGGCAGTGTGCAGGCAGAGCGAAGCGTCACCCTGCCATCCTATCTCAGCCCTATGTGAGCCTACCATGAGAAAAAATTCACCTCACAATCAAACACAGAAAGGTATCTCTTATTTTAATCTTATGTCTTCAAATAAATGTCATAAACTCGCTCTAAACTTAATCCTAAGAAGTATTGTAGCAGCAATTAGTAATTGGCCCTTTTGGCCTATCTGCCGAACATTCGGTTTCTGATGAATATAGTCCATTATTCGGCCAAGGCTGAATGATAAAAATGGTGTAAAAATTATTTTTATATTTATACAGCAAAAATTTTTAATTTGACAATTTATTTTCATCATGTACAGTAAAAATTTTATTTGAAATTAACTAATGCCTTTCTTTTCCCTTAACTTTTAACCCTGAATTTGTTTTTTCTTACCCATCTTTATTTTTATGCTGTATTAGTCTATTTTTTAATCTATTAAATTTTAATTTAAAAGAACAATAAAGTATATTCCATTTTTTTATGCATAATGGGATTCCTTCCTCTACATCTGAAAACATTGACTATACAAACATTATGTAAACATAGTACGTTTATATAGTCCTTTTAAAACTTTTTGCTACTTTGAATAAAATTCGCAATCTTTATTTTAATTTTTTAACAAATTTTAATACATGTGTGAATTATGAGTCATTGCAGGTCAAAGTTCTTATTTGTATTATTTCTTAGGGTACTACTGTATTATCCCGTCGACCGATTTCGCCAAATTATAAAATTGCCAAACTAATAGCGAAATTATGCATATTGACCTAATGTTTATTTTAAATAATAATAAAAAAAGAAATAATTAGTAGAATATTAATAAAAATACAAATAAAAAGTCGAAATAAAAACCACTTGATGATGTTTTAAACATGTGTGACGTATTTAATGTCATTGAATTGACATTCACAATCATTCATTATTCCATTATTGGCATTTAATCTTATAATTTGGCAATAGTATTTTGGTTGATGGGATAACAGAGTTGTACCTTTCTTAGTTTCTGTCAGAAACTTGCCAGCCCTGAGCAAAATCTCCAGTAGTTAAAAAATTCAGGCAGCATTTTTTGTATTTGTAGGTTAATATTTTGCTGTCTAAAAGCAGTGGCATTTTCTATATCTACACTGTAAAAAAGTTTTTACTTAATTATTTTTATTTTTAATTATATATTGATGAGTATTTCATTTTCTGTTCTCAGGTGCAGAAAAACCCACCTCCCCAAGATTGACTCTTCGATTTCAGTCTATCAGATCAAGGGATGACAAAAGCTCAAGCAGTGCCAAAGTTTCTGACTCTGTTAGCACATCATCATCATCATCATCGCAGCCTAAATACCCGTCCTATTGCGTTACTATGGAAGCCAAAGGGGATGTTTACGATTTCCGCAAAGATGATGCTGTAGTCTCATCCACGCAGAATAATTTCTCCAGCATCAACGAGAGTGACGAAGCCGAAATTAAGTGTGACACTATAAGTAGCACATCGAGTAACAAAGATACTGAGGAGTGTGTCAAGGACAACTCCGAACAGCTGCCAGAATCTGACAACAAACCCACTTCAGTCGAGAAAATGGACATTTCAGAAAGCGGTGTGAAAACAAACGGGGGAAGGACCAGTAGCGATGCTAGTGCAAAAGAGAAAGAATACTCAAGCGACGTCGAGAAAGAAGAGAACCGTCGTAAACGGAGGAAGAGTAATGACAGTGTTCAAAGCCGTCATAGTATGGCTAGAGGTCACAAGTCGCCCTCTAACAAATCACAGTTGGATAGCCACAATGATCAGAGGAGCCCGAAAGCACGTAAAAGGGGCAGTCTTTCCAGTTCAGACACAGAGAGCAACCCAAGTGATGCAGAAGCTGCATCTGCCGATGTGAGTGTAGAATCGGGAAACGTGAATGGTGGTTCGTCTGCTTCTGTCAGTCCACACTCTCCAAAAGTTCCTCCGTTAAAAATTGTCATTCCATCTGGCATGAGCGGCTCAGAGTTGGAAACACGCGAGCGTAACAAAGTGTCCTCTTCCAAGCAAGCGTTACCTTATGTTGTAAATACCACTTCTTCGGAAACCATAGACACTGATTCTATTAGTGGTTCTTTTTCTGGCGAGGGGATAGCCTCTAAATCGGATATGTCAGGCAAATCTAAAGACGAGAGTCATGCCCCTGAAGAGCGGTTTCCGCAGAGAGTCACGCGTAGTAGTCAGCGCATGCAAGCAGCAAATTCATCCGGAACAACTCCGGGTCAGTGTCATAGCTCTGAATCTATTCATTCGAACGTAGTTTCCTCGAGCAGCCAGAAAAACGATGTGTCAGGCGAAAGTTCGAACGATGAACAGATGCAGATTCAAGTGGACGTTCATCCCCGCAAGAGGAAGCTACGTACTAAAGACAATGCGGCTGAAAGTGGATCACAGAATCCCTCGTGTGCTTCGTCGAGCAGCGAAGATTCACAGCAGCAGCATCAGTCTCTCAACTGCTACCAGATGTACTTGAACATTAGAAAACAAGTATGTTGTCTTGTGCTAGTTTTGTATTTGATACTATTTTATGTGTTTTTGTAGATCTGCATCAAGAAATATTCTATTGCATGAATAATTTTATACATCTTATAGCTATAAGTATCTCTGATTTTATTTTTACTAAGGGATCCAATCTGGGTTACAGAACATAGATGAACATCATTTTAGTTTGATTTCTTTAGAAATTGACTTTTTATAATCATTTCATGTGTTTATTTATCTATTTAACAATCTCTCTGTATATATATATGTATAATTCAAATTTTGTAATCTATATTATAAAGGCCAAACGTATCTGTGCATAACGCATACGTCATTTTGTGCATGGCAACACTTTCAAATTTTAAATGAATTTCAGTATTGCAATTTTTGCTACTAAAAGTTTTTAACCTTCATAATGTCTCATATTTTAAATTTTTACACCATCGTGTAGGAAAAAAATGAACTTTTAAATGAAATTTGTTTGAAAGCCGTACCTTAATTTGTTTTTGAAATATTAATTTTTTTGTAGCTTTTAATACCTCTTTTCCAATCATGGCAACTGGACTACTCCATTTCTATTTAAAGCAAAGGGAAAAAATTGAGTGCTGTATCTTTATGTTGCCATTTTCTCATTAAAAGGGAAAAATTAGATTTTTAAATATTTTCTGTTACAAAACCCGGTGAATTTTGACTTCATTTACAAAATTTGATTTACACGTAAAAGTATATCAACAGTTTATTATCTATTTCAGCTAATAGCATTGAGACTTCAAGTTTTGAATCAAAATTATCAAATTAAAATGCCAATTTTTTTAAATGTGTATACAGATGTGAAATGCACATTTGTAAATTTTGGTATGGTGAAAATTATGCCGGGTTTAGATTTCACGGGAAAAAAAATTCTATGATTGAGTCAAAGTTGAAAAAATTTTGCTTTTTACCATTTTGTAATACTAGCATAAGAACCTTAATTGATAACTTTATCATAATAATGTGCCTTTATTATTTTATACTGCTTACATATACGATTAAAGCTTAATTTTAACAATTTCTACAACTGCGGTTTATAAAAATAGTATTTTGTTAATTTGACGATAAATTTCGTTTAAGAGTCAGACGTATCAATATAAAATGCATTTTTTACTATAACTAATTTTGTAGGTTTATTATAAGTTAATGAAACAGTTCCTCCTTAAACATTTTCATTCGTCAAAATTTGACGGGTTCTATCTTGTAACTATAATGATCAAAATATGGAACAAATTGGAATGTAAATTTGCGGCAGTATCTTGATTTTGCCAGTATCTTGAATGTGTTCATTAATCAAGTATATAGCTTGTGTAGTTCGCAGGCTTCATTTGTAGAGAATCATTAGACATACAAAATACTCCTTAAAAGCAAAATAGTGTATAATATTAGAAATTGGAGACTTAAACTTACACAAAGTATAATCATCTTTAATATGCAGATTACCCCCCCCCCCCTTACATTTTAAAAGGGCAAGTTGCTATCAATGAGAAAAAGACTTTTAATGTTCTTTAGGGCACATTTTGTATTCTAAAGGGCACTTTACAGATTTTTAAAGACAATTTTTAGGTAGATCTCGTAAGAAATGCTACATATTCAATTCTTCCCTATTTAGAAATTTCTGGAAAAAAAAAAAAAAAAAAATGCAGATTTAAGTTGATTATAACTCTTAGAACCCAAAACCACCCCAGTTCAAAATTTTATCTATCTATCTATGTATATGTATCACTTTTTTATGGTCAAAATAACTTCCATAATTCTGCACAAATCTCTCTTAAATTGATACACAAAATCAAGGAATAGACTATTTTGGGCAAGTTTGTTAATGGGTAAAATCAGATAAAAGAGGTGGAAATGGGAAGGAGTTTTGTGAAAACAGAAAAATATCCACAACTTCTTAATTATGATAAATATCAAACCAACTTAAAGTTATTATTACTTCTAGAAAAAGGGCCAAAAATATATGTATGACGAACTTTTGAAATTATTTAAAAATGGCTTCAAGAGTAAAAATAAATAAATGAATAAATAAGATTTTAAGAAGAAAAAGAATTATAACTTCATAAATTTCCAAGGTATCAAATCCATTTAAATTTATTCAAAATCTTCTTAATATTATCTAAACTTTTATACTTCAAGTTTTCTTAGTACCAAGAAAAAAAAAAAAAAAAAAAGGGGGGGGGGGTAAGAAATAAAAAAGAAAAAAATCATAACTTTGTAAATTCACAAAATGTCAAATCCACTTGATTTTATTATAAATCTTCTTTATATTATCTACAACTTTTATTTTGACAAGTTTTTGCTTGGACCAACTCTTACAGCCAAAAAATCTCTATAAATAAAAGGAATTCTGAGGATAATTAATTAATTAATTGAGGCACAGGGGAAAGCAAATCTGGGCAATGCGCCAACTCGGTCCAGAGGAAGCAAATCTTGGCAATGCGCCAACTCGGTCCAGAGGTATAAAAGCAAGATAGAAAAAAACGCGCAGGTCTGTGCATTCAAGTACAACCACCCATATGTATATGCTGAAAGTTTGTTCTGACGCTCACCCGACGCACGTGGAGTGCCGATGGTCCGGGGAGAGTCACCGGGGGATCCGTCGCCAGCTGAGAGAGAAGCGTAGAGTCACCGGGGGATCCGTCGCCAGCTGAGAGAGAAGCGTACCATACACATAAATTATTAAATAAACCTTCAAATTAAGCCCGGCGAAGCGGGCTGGGTATGCTAGTAATAATAAAAAAAATCGATAAAGTTACTCAAATTTTTCTAAGAAACTGTGATTCCTAGAACTTTTTATGTCACGACAACAACAAAAACTCATGTAACAAATACGTTTTTTCACTGTAAATAAATAAAAAAAAATTCTTTACTGAGAATTCTTTAGAAAACTGGGATGCTTTGGTAACTGCAATCCGCATAACAGATAACAGTTTAGTAAGATTACTGTAATTTTAATAGATTCTTTGGCAAAGCTACTGATTTCTGTAGCTTTAAAAAAAACTAGTTTTGCAGATTTACATCTTTTTTTTTTTTTTTTTTTTTTTTTTTTTTTTCACAGTTTACAGAGATAAAATTTTAGTACGAGTAAACATACAGATTTCTATAACTTTGCATATGTAAAATTACAGATTCGTTTTTTTTTTTTTTTTTTTTTTTTTTTTTTTTTTTTTACAGTGTACAAAATACAGAAAAATCAACTGTCAAAAGCTAAAAAACACAACTACACTGTAAAAATATTTGTTATCCAACAGATGTAAAGATGTCTAAATCTGTATGCTTACTAACATTTTATGTGCACACTGTACAAGAAAAGGTGTAAATCTATAAAACTAGTTTTCGTAAAGCTACAGAAATCTGTAACTTTACAAACTAGTCTTAAAGGAATCCCAGTTTCCTAAAAAATTCTCAGTAACTGTACAGATTTTTTGATTTACAGTGTAAATCTATATCTGTTACATGAATTTTTGCTGTTGCCATTACATAAAAAGTTCTAAAGGTCCCAGTTTTCTATAAAACTTTTTTTTTTTTTTTTTTTTTTTTACAGTGTATCACATGTCTTTTATAGTATCAGACATTCGTTATTTTTTCACCCGAAAAATCCTGATATTGCACCCTTGGTACAAAAGTGTCATAATTTAAAAAATTTCGTTTTTAGGGAATTACAAAACACTGTTTCAAGCTGTGGTAGGCTCAATGGGCATATTCACAAAAATTCATGCATCAGATACAGATTATCGGCAACCCAGGTTACAGATAAAATTTTAGTAAGTTAACTGTAATTTTAGTAGATTCGTTTGTAAAGTTACAGATTTCTGTAGCTTTACAAAAATTAATTTTGTCGACTTGCATCTTTTCTAGTTAAATAAATAAAGTAATAAAAACCAATAAGATAAAGTGTATTAAAGGTAGTCTCAGATATGCTGTATATAAGGTTACATTATTAAATGTGCACATATATTAATAAAAAGGTACTATTCTAATCAGTTCATCAATATTAATTTATAAATACCTTATTCCACAAAATATTTCTTATTTAATTTTATTTATTTATTTTTTTTTTTTTAAATATACTTTTATATAGTTCTTATAAATATTGCTGCATAATGTTTTATTTATTAAATAATACTGTATAAATTATATAGATATACATATATTTTTCAGTTTCTTGTGAAAGTTTACCTAAATAATTAAAATTCAACTTATGTAAAATTCCATTTACATAAAAGCTTATTAAATGCATTATTTATGTAATTCGGAAGATGCCTGTAATATGTAAAAGTCTTTTGTGGAAATAAGAATGCAGTGTGTATTTACTATTTTCTGGTAAATAATTTCAGTGATGTCACTTAAGTATGTTGTTATGAAAATTTAACTTAATTTTCTAATGATTTTCTCTTATAGGTGGACAAGAGGAGAAGGTCCATGTTTATAGTGCAGCCCAAAGCCCCTAATGGTTATGAGCACTATCTCCTGAACAGGTGTTCCTATGTTCTGGAAGGAAATGCAGCTAGTCGCCTATCTGTCCCGATGGTGAGTCAATCTCTCAGAAGCATTATGACACTCATTTTATGTGTCCATAATTCATTTGGTTGAAATCTCAATTTGAATTAATTATATATAATGCACTGAAGCAGAAGAGTGCATTATTTAAGCCAAAAAAAAAAAAAAAATGGAGAAAATATGCATTAAAAAACAAAATTAAGTTAAAATTTTCAAAATGTATTTTTCTTTCTTCTGGAAAGATTTCAAATAAATCACATTTTGTATTAAATAATTTTAATATGCTCTAAAATGAAAACTTTTAAGTGTGTGATGCACTTTTTTTATATACAGATAACCTCGATATCTCGAATCTGTCAGGAATATTAAAAAATTCGAGATATAGAGTTTTCGAGTTAAGAAGGTTTTAACAAAATTTAAAAAAAACTAATCTCACCAACTGCATTTTGCTGTAAAAAATTAGATTCATCAAAAAGTACATGTTATCTACTAATAATTAACAAATTACACTTCTCAAAGTTTTAATAATTTCACAATTGAGTTACACACATACTTTTGTTTTGATTAAATACTATCCAATTTGTCATCAAGAAATGCACTCAGTTGTTTAGGAAAAAAAAAGGCCCTTAATTAAAGTCTGTCGTCTCGCATGAGCTCTTTGCATTTGCAAAGTTACAGTTTCCTCTTACATAGCATTTTTTAGCATTGGAAGATTAGACAGTTATTTATATGAAAAGGAGAATATGTATTTTACTTTTAGCAATTGTTTTACAGTTTCTTATCAGCCAATGAACAAAAATTGCATTTGTCATCCAAACCTATATTTGACCTGTACAGGCTTAGAAATGACTTAATTTTAGTGAAGCACATTGGGTTTTTAAATCGTCCTATCAAAGGAAGAGGAAGCTTTTCTTTACCACTTTGATTTGCTGTCAAGAGTACAATTACGCGATGTTTATTCTATTTGCCACATCGGTTTTCTTTATATTTTAAATACTGCCGTTAGATAGGGAAAAAACCTCCAGTTTTCATCTGCTTTCAACACATTTGCTTTATAGTCCTTTAAAAGAGGAAGAAATTCTGAAAGCTACTTTTTGCAGGTAGCTGCATCACCGGATGCTCTTTCATCTCAAAGTTTTCAAAAAACACTGTTGTGTCTTTTACTTTCGCTTCAAAAGAATTCCATTCTTACTCTTTAAGTTCTTTGTGTCAACAAAAGGATAAAATAATGTGAAACCAGCATCGAGATCAGACTGTTTCTGCAACTAACAATAGCTAAAAGTAAAAAGTGAAACTAATTTTTGTGAAACATATTTGAACATATCAAAGGTTTTGGAAAATTTATTTTGAAATAAATATGGAAAATACATAAGAATTATGATGGAAATACAGGGGAAATTTCTTTTTTCAAGATAAGGAAGCATGAGATATCGAAGTCCGGCTGTATATAGACTTTCTTCTGTCTTTTTATAGAAAGTATTGGATTTGTGCATATTTTAGAATTTTGGTTTTAGACAGATTTACATGTTTTAGGGATCAGATAACCCAAAAATTATTTTTTTACAAAATGTCTGTCTGTTACTATGTATGTGACAAAAATTTTGTGAGCATGCCATCTCAAGATCTAATGCACAGAATTTCTCAAAACTTTAGATTCATTTAGGCCTTTATATGAACTAAAGTTGATTATAAGTATCTTGTGCTGCGAATGTAGCCTTGCCAACACACAATAGTGAGAAAGTTCCATGCTGGTTGTCGTTCCATGTGGTTTAGTCGGTAGAACATATAGGTGAAAACTGGGAAATTTGATTAGTAGCCAGTGGCCGGTAGACCCAGTTTCATTAGTGGCCACTTTTTAAAAATTAGTAGCCACTTTTTAACCACTTAACCGTCTGCCCCGAGATAACTCGGGGTTAAAAGCACTGTTTCCCCATACCCATCGGCGGTGAAGTGGTTAAATTTATGTCAAAATGATTTTTTTAATTTATTTAGCAGCTAGTGAGTAACAAAGTTACAAATATTTGGTTAAAAATAAAACTGCCATTCCTCTGAATAGAAAAATATGAATTAGTAATTAATACTGCAGATAAAATTATAAGTGATAAACTATATTTAAATATATATTAATGCATCATACAAAACAAAGAAATTGCAATTTAAATTTTAAATATTTTAAATTTAAAAATAATTTCAGCTTTCTTGGATATTTTATTTTTACTTAAAAATGAGTAGGATCTAATATCATCAAGATTAGCAAGTGAACAGATGAATATAAATATTCTTTGCTTTGGCTGAGATCTCAAAACTCCGGATGTCTTATTAAGGCAATCAGAGAGTGCCAATGTGTCAGTGGAGTAAAGAAAGTCTGCTTGGTGGCAGTGAAATCAAATTCTAAATTTACAGTATTACTCGCCTAGTGGCAAGTACTAATTTTGTCCTATTTTTTTAAGTAATTGGCTATAATGTTTAAATTTTTCTTGACACTTACATTAACTTTAATCATAAATATAAAAAAAAAATGCACATGCCAATTATTACTGGTACAATTAGTGAGCAAGAGTGAAATATATAACATGCAGCAATGTCCTTAAAATCTCCTTGCATCCAGAGATAAAAATGGTACAATTTATTTGAAATGCATGTGGAATTAAAATTAATGACTATATTTTGTAGGAAAAAAACTATTTCTTGAAAACATAATCCAAATAAGAAGTTCGTGGTAAAAAGCCAAAATATAGAAAATACAACAAAGCTGCTAAATCTGCTTGCATTTAATAGAAAGAAAGAATTAACCAATTCACTAATTAGATGTAAACAAAGTATAGATGCATATATCCCATGAAAAAAGAATGTATTTCACAAAGCAAATTAATAAGATTTTTTAATCGGCGAGTGGCGACTAAGGTGGCGATCGATCGCTGATTGTTAATCGCCACTTTTACAACTTTAATCGCCACGTGGTGAGTGGCGACCATTAATTTACACCTATAGTAGAACATCAGTGCGCTATAACACCTATAAGCAATTAAAAGAATTTGAAATTTGATTTTCATTTGAAATATTGTATTCAAGGTGAATTTTCTCTCTGTGAAAAAATTTCCATGCATTAATATATCATCGATGCTGGTTCTATTTGAGTTCTGTGTTTGGTCCAAATCGGTGGCTCACAGAATATATTCCATCTTGTGCTATGAATGTAGCCTTGCCAACACACAATAGTGAGACAATTCCAGGCTGGTTGTCGTTCCATGTGGTTTAGTCGGTAGAACGTCGATGTGCTATACTGATGGCGCAGATTCGATTCCCAGCATGGAATCTTTTTCACTGTGTTGGCATTAACGCCTATAATCAATTAAAAGAATTTGAAATTTGATTTTCATTTGAAATAAAGTTGATTAGTTTTTGTGTGCATCACCCAACAGTTTTTTCATGATTTTCAGTAATAGCTATATCCCAAGAACTAATGGATGGGTTTTAATAAAACTTCAGATTTCTTTAGTCATTGGTGTTATATGGTGCTGATTACTTTTTGGTATAAATCGCCAAGAGATAGGCTGCTATGTTGCATTATTCAGGATTATTGCAATGTTTCTATTTCAGAAACTATACATGAATTTCTATCAAACTTCATATATTGTTAGTCCCTGATATAAATTAGTATTCTTTAATTTTTGGGCACTTCTATCCAGATTTATTTACAATTTTTACTAAGATTCTGTCTCAAAAATTAACACAGAAATTTTCCTCAAACTTCATATTCAGTTGGAACTTGACATAAATTGTTGCTCATTAAATTTTGGTGTCAATCACCTAACCAGTGACGCTACTATGCTTCATTTTTCTAGAAGTATCAACATATATTAGAAGAAAATCTTAAAATTGCCACATCCAACTAGTTTTTTTTTTCTTTCTTTCTTATTGTGACCAACTATTGGCACATTTATCCTATGTATATTTTATAAAATGCATTTTGAAAAATATATATATTTTAATCAATTAATTTTTTTTTTTTTTTTTTTTTTTTTTTTTTGAAGTTTTAGTGTTGAGAGCTTTTGAAAATTTAGTGTTTTTAATGTTGAAAGTGCTAAAAAAATTTTCAAAACATTAAAAATATTGAAAAATTTTTCCAAAATGTAATAATAGTTCTTGAATTTTTTAATTTCTAAGCAAAAAGCAAATATACATGCATTTTTATTTGGGGAAAAAAAAAGAAAAAAGAAAAAAAAAAAAAAAAAGTAATTTTATTTTTTTTCATTCAAATAATGTAATTGCCGACTTTTAAAGAGTATAATTTCTTTTCCAAGTATCTGTGTAATTATATGTTAGTAGGTAAGCAATTTGACTCGAAAGCAAGCAATTACAATGATCAAACAGAGAGGCTTTGGTAATGGTAAGAAATTTAAAAGAGAAAGCTCTACTGTTTGTAGAATCTGATTGCTTGCTTGAGTCCAATGTATTAATGGTTGGTTTTGTAGTGATGTCTTTTTTTTTAAAAAACTAAAAACAAAACAAAAAAAACTTAACTTTATTTTTTAACTTTTTTATTATATGAAATATCTTTCTAGTGAATTAAAAATTCACTATTCATATGGTATCATGAAAATGCCTATTATAAAATTTTTAAGTATCTTATAAGATGTCTTTGAAATAGTCAGGTAATATAATGAGTGTTTCAGACCTGCAGTCGCTTCGAAAAAAGCATAATTGCTATGATTTGGACATATGAACTATGAAAATGAATCATATAAACTATGAAAATCATAGTTTATATGATTTTTTGCAAAAAAAAACATAAGCGTATTTTCTTTTCCAGTTGTGGTTTTTAAGGATGCACCGAATAATAATTTTGGCCGAATGCCGAATAGTAATTGTTGTGCTGAATACCAAATATTCGGCTTTCCAAATATTTTTTTGTATTTCAAAATTTAAAGGTATTAAAATGTTACTTTTTAAAACAGTTTTACATAATATTTAATTTAAAAAAAAAAACTTACATTTTGATAAACAAGAGCTTTTTATAAGAGTACTAGTGGACCCGACAGACGTTGTCCTATCACCGACAGACATTGTCCTTTCTGGCAACGACACCAGAAAATTAAATAAATGTACTTAAATATAGTAATACGCACAATAAGCACTACGCTTTTAATTTAATTTCTTATTACAATTATGTAAGGAAATTATTTTTCACTCTTCAGTATTTTTTGAAGTCGGTTCAATTTTTGATAGAAAAGTTTATTTTTCTCTTTATTGTTAAAAATTAACGATTTTCTTAAGTCAGTTAATCAAAATTATAATACAGGCTATATTACTGTAAAGCATACACGTTTGACAGGAGCGGGGTTTGAACACGCGATCTCTTTCTTCGAGAGGCAGAGCTTATATCTGGCACCTTAGACCGCTCAGGCATTCCGTCCGCACTCTATTCATCGAACTTATTCAACACTTTTAATTAGCAAAAAATCACTAACTATTAGTTTTTGCCTAGCTACTAAAAAAGTACTGAATCAATTTCGATGAAATGTGAATCTAAACCACTCTCGAATTCACTGGAACACACACACACAATTCCATTAAAATTGGTCCAGTCGTTTAGAAGGAGTTCAGTGACATACACTGAATGAACGCACAGAAGATTTATATATATAAAGATAAGGATTCAAAATTTCAGGTTTTTGCGCTGAAGACATCGCCAAATTAGGAAAATGTGAATTATCTCACGAACTACTGGATTTAAACGATTTGCTTAATACCATTCGATTCAGAATGAAAAAATGCACTAAAATATATTATCAGTTAAAAAATAACTACAAAAGCCGATTTTTAAAGAATTTTTTAAAAGTTCGTTCTTTTTTCTACTCATCTTCGGGGTGGAATTTTCGAAAATCACTTTTTAGCGGCACTCGATTTTATAAGAAGTATTTTTATCCCAATTTTGAAGATTTTTGGTTCGGTAGATTTTTTTGTGCTGTGATTAATACGAAATCCTGACTTTCTATTATATATATAGATAAGGATTGAAAATTTCAGGTTTTTGCGTCGAAGACATCGCCAAATTAGGAAAATGTGAATTATCTCACAAACTACTGGATTTAAACGAATTTGCTTAGTACCATTCGATTCAGAATGAAAAAATGCACTAAAATATGTTATCAGTTGAAAAATAACTACAAAAGCCGATTTTAAAGGAATTTTTTTAAAGTTCGTTTTTTTTTTTACCCTCCTTAATGGGGGGGGGGGGGGGATTTTCGAAAATCCCTTCTTAGCGGCACTCGATGTTATAAGAGCAATTCCATCTCAGCTCAGGCAGGGCATGTCAATTCACCGTCACAGATTTTTTTCAAAAAAATTCAGTAGTTAGAACTAAGTGATTTATAAAATTTCCTAAAAGGATATTTCCCTAAAAAATTTATTTCTCTGATTACAGCACTTTAAAATTCATGATAAAATTGGCAGTTTTCAGAAAAACTGAAAAATGGTTCATTTTGAAATGAACACAATACCAAACATATTCAACATATTAAGTCAATTTATTTTTTATAAACAGTTATTAAACAGAAGTTTACTTTGGCATAGTTTTAAAAAATATAGTGACATTTTTACTTAATTAAAAAAATTAGATTTTAAGTACAAAAAATATAGTTATTAGTGAATTTAAGATTTTTTTTTCAGTATGAAAAAAATATTTTAAAGCTAAACATTGATGGCAATCCAAAGACCTTTAATGGGAGTTTTACAGTAAATTTTATTTTAACTCTAAGGTGCTTACAACTTTTGTAATTCAATTTTAAATTATGCAAAATTTTGTAAAATCACTACTTTTGACATGCAATTTCTCAAAAACACCATTTTTTAAAATTCTGATAATATGCTCAATTCATACCTTATTAGTCTCTAATAAATACCTTACAAGCAAATCGTGTGTTTTTGCTTAGAAAATTTTATATGATTTTTTGAAAATAACATGTTGTGTGTATTTTTCAACAGACCACAAAGTCAAGCTCTTTCTTATTTAACCGAACTTGTAATGTAATTAATATTTCAAACTAAAAAATACATCACTAGTACATAATTATTACTATTAAATTATAGCTAATCATTTGCTTAAGTTTAAAATTGCGTAAAATACAGCCAATAATAAAATTAGTATTGATCATATGTCATTTCATTCCATACTCATAAATGTGTTAAATTCCTCTACAGTGTGTTAAATATTTTGTTATGTAGTATGGATATAATATATTAATATGCAAATACATACATTACAGCTGAATTATATTTTTTTTCAAGTTTAAGTTTCTTCCAATCAGTTTTTTTTTTCTCAAAAAACCAGAAGATCAAGCTTTTTCTTATTTCTCTGAATTTATAATATTATTTTTTAATGAAAAAATAATAATATGCACATTATTATGGCAGATAAATATAAGCTAATCTTCAAAAATTCCTTTTCATAAAATTAAATAAGCCAAGCCCCTTTAAAAAAAATCTGTGCTTGTGATGCATTTTGACTTTGCTGAAAATTACTCACTAATATTGCCAAATGAAGTACAAAGCTACCATTGGCAGAATACTCAGATATCATTATTTACCTGCCCAGCATATTTTAGAGAAGAAATAAAGAGTTTTATCATAGTTCCTGATGATTAACTCATGATACAGCTCATGCTCTTTGTGACATAGAAAAAGTAAAAAAAGAATTATTTAAGTTGTACCAATTACAAACGCTGGAATCACCTGTGTATATATCAGATGGAGCTGGAGCACATTTTTAAAACAAGTAGCAGTTTTATGAATTGCACAAAAATAAAATTGTAATGAAGTAGTGGATATTTTCCGGTACTGTCCACGTTAAAAGTGCATGTGATGCTATATTGGGGAGTGAGACAAGCACTATGCAACAAAATTTAATCTCCAAAAAGAGCCAATAAAAGCTATCCAAGATTCTGTCTCATTTGTTGCTGAACTATCTTCTTTGCTAAAAAATAATATTCTAGTCCGCGTTATTCTGTAAAACCCGTACCGAACATGGTCCATAGCTAAAGCATTCCAGTGGCCAAAAGAATCTGGAAAGAAAAAATATGAATGTGCATTACCATTGGAAAATGTGCTTCTAGAAACAGAAAAACCAGTTACAATAGGACAATCTGAGCGACTTCATACCTTCAACGATAAGGAGTTGAAGTTAATTTAAGAAACCTTCACTACCTAATTCTTCTGTTATGTATCTATTTGCATATTAATATATTATATCCATACTATATAACAAAATATTTTACACACTGTAGATGAATTTAACACATTTATGAGTATGGAATGAAATGACATATGATCAATACTAATTTTATTATTGGCTGTATTTTACGCAATTTTAAACTTAAGCAAATGATTAGCTATAATTTAACAGTAATAATTATGTACTAGTGATGTATTTTTTAGTTTGAAATATTAATTACATTACAAGTTCGGTTAAATAAGAAAGAGCTTGACTTTGTGGTCTGTTGAAAAATACACACAACATGTTATTTTCAAAAAATCATATAAGATTTTCTAAGCAAAAACACACGATTTGCTTGTAAGGTATTTATTAGAGACTAATAAGGTATGAATTGAGCATATTATCAGAATTTTAAAAAATGGTGTTTCTGAGAAATTGCATGTCAAAAGTAGTGATTTTACAAAATTTTGCATAATTTAAAATTGAATTACAAAAGTTGTAAGCACCTTAGAGTTAAAATAAAATTTGCTGTAAAACTCCCATTAAAGGTCTTTGGATTGCCATCAATGTTTAGCTTTAAAGTATTTTTTACATTCTGAAAAAAAATCTTAATTTCACTAATAATTATATTTTTTGTACTTAAAAACTAATTTTTTTTAATTAAGTAAAAATGTCACTATATTTCTTAAAACTATACTAAAATAAAATTCAGTTTAATAACTGTTTATAAAAAATAAATTGACTATATATGTTGAATATGTTAGGTATTGTGTTCATCTCAAAATGAAGCGTTTTTCAGTTTTTCTGAAAACTCAATTTTATCATGAATTTTAAAGTGCTGTAATCAGAGAAATAAATTTTTTAGGGAAAAATCCTTTTAGGAAATTTTATATATCATTTAGTTCTAACTACTGAATTTTTTTGAAAAAAATCTGTGATGGTGACTTGACGCATATCAGTACTGTCTGCCTGAATTGAGATGGAATAGCTCATAAGAAGTATTTTTACCCCAATTTTCGAGATTTTTGTTTCGGTATATTTTTTTGTACTGTGATTAATACGAAATCAAGACTTTCTTTTACATATATAGATAAGCATTGAAAATTTTCAGGTTTTTGCGCCGAGGACATCGCCAAATTAGGAAAATGTGAATTATATCACGAACTACTGGATTTAAACGAATTTGCTTAGTACCATTCGATTCAGAATGAAAAAATGCACTAAAATATGTTATCAGTTGAAAAATAACTACAAAAGCCGATTTTAAAGGAATTTGTTAAAAGTTCGTTCTTTTTTTCACCCTCCTTAAGGGGGGAATTTTCGAAAATCCATTTTTAGCGGCACTCGATGTATATTTTAACCCCAATTTTCAAGATTTTTGGTATAGTAGATTTTTTTTTGCTGTGATAAATACGAAATCCTGACATTTTTTAATATATATAGCACTTTTAATTAGCGAAAAATCACTAACTATTAGTTTTTGCCTAATTACTAAAAAAGTACTGAATCAATTACGACGAAACGTGGATCTAAACCATTTTCAAATCCACTGGAACGCACACACAAAATTTCATCAAAATCGGTCCAGTCATTTAGGAGGAGTTCAGTTACATACACACGCACAGAAGATTTTTATATATAAAGATGAGCATTGAAAATTTCAGGTTTTTGCGCCGAAGAAATCGCCAAATTAGGAAAATGTGAATTATCTCACGAACTACTGGACTTAAACAAATTTGCTTAGTACCGTTCGATTCAGCATGAAAAAATACACTAAAATATGTTATCAGTTAAAAAATAACTACAAAAGCCGATTTTTAAGGAATTTTTTAAAAGTTTGTTCTTTTTTTTTACCCTCCTTAGGGGGGGGGGGGGGGGATTTTCGAAAATCCCTTCTTAGCGGCACTCGATGTTATAAGAAGTATTTTTACCCCAATTTTCAAGATTTTTGGTATGCTAGATTTTTTTTGCTATGATTAATACGAAATTCTGACATTCTTTAATATATATAGCACTTTTAATTAGCAAAAAATCACTAACTATTAGTTTTTACCTAATTACTAAAAAAGTACTGAATCAATTTCGACGAAACGTGAATCTAAACCATTCTCGAATCCACTGGAACGCACACACAAAATTTCATCACAATCGGTCCAGTCGTTTAGGAGGAGTTCAGTTACATACACACGCACAGAAGATTTTTATATATAAAGACTAGCGGACCCGACAGACGTTGTCCTGTCAAGGACAGACGTTGTCCTTCTTGGCACCAACACCAACTCCAGAAAATCAAATAAATGTACGTAAATATGGTAATATGCACGATAAACACTACACTCTTAATTTAATTTCTTATTACAATTATGTAAGGAAATTATTTTTCACTCTTCAGTATATTTTGAAGTTGGTTCAATTTTTCATAGAAAAGTTAATTTTTCTCTTTTTAGTTAAAAGTTAACAATTTTCTGAAGTCGGTTAATCAAAATTATAATACAGGAAATATTATTGTAAAGCATACACGTTTGTCAGGAGTGGGGTTCGAACACGCGATCTCTTTCTTAAAGAAGCTGAGCTTAAATTTGGCGCCTTAGACCGCTTGGACATTCCGTCCGCAGTCTATTCATCGAACTTATTCAACACTTTTAATTAGCGAAAAATCACTAACTATTAGTTTTTGCCTAATTACTAAAATGTACTGAATCGATTTCGATGAAATGTGATTCTAAACCATTCTCGAGTCCACTGGAACGCACACACAAAATTTCATTAAAATAGATCCAATCGTTTAGGAGGAGTTCAGTGTAGAGGTCTGCACGGGCCGGGCCTCGGCCCGAAGCCCGAGCCCGGCCCGGCCCGCGGGCCGGGCTCGGGCCGATTTTCAATAGTGGCATTCGGGCCGGGCCGGCCTCGGGCCTTACTTCTGAAGACTCGGGCCGGGCCGGGCCTAGTCACTAATCTTTTCGGGCCGGGATGGGATCGGGCCTTAATTTTTTTGCTGGAGTATCGGGCTGGGCCTAACATTTTTTTTCCCGTACGAATCCGAGACTGATTCCATTCTTCCTAGTTTTCATGGACCAAAATAATCAGTTTCTATTGAATCTTCCTATATGAAAATCCTTTTCTCGACTTTTTATAAATAAGTAATATTTGGCTTTGTTCAAAAATTTCTGCAAAAAAAGCATATACTTTTAAGCCGTCATTATTCTACAACTAAACATTAGAATTTATTCCTTTTAAAGAATCGTAGATTACTAGGCGTTTTATAATAGAATTAAACACACACACACACACACACACACAAAAAAAAAACACGGATTTTTTTTTTTTTTTTTAACTGAAAACTGAAAGTTTCTTTTAAAATGTTCATCCATGCAAAATAAATACAACAATACGGGAGAAAAAAATATATTAAACATTTACATCTGTTAAGAAGGGAATGCCATTTTTTTTCGTTCCAAAGCGATTTCGTCTTTGGAAATTTTACCATATACCGCTTTTTCGATTTTTTGTTTTCATTACAGGTAATATGGATTAATAATACTAGTGATAACTGAAACATTTACATACAACAAACAAAGGTTCATTTAAAAGCATAAATATCACAGCCTACGGCACTTCTGCATAAATGGAGATTATAAACATGGAAAAAAAAAAGACTAATATAATTTTTTTTGGTCAGAACTCTTCCATAAGATTAAAGATCAATGTTCTGTAGAAATTCACTCGAGCCGGGCCGTGTTCGGGCCGAATTTTAAGCTTTTTTTCGGACCGGGCCGAGCTCGGGCCGAAATTTTAACTTTCGGGCCGGGCCGGGTCGGGCCATTATTTTTTTCGTTCGGGCCGGGCCAGGCTCGGGCTGAAATTTTAACTTTCGGGCCGGGCCGGGTCGGGCCAATATTTCTTTCGTTCGGGCCGGGCCGGGCCCGGGCCGAAATTTTAATTTTCGGGCCGGGCCCGGGCCTGGAAATTTCGGCCCGTGCAGACCTCTAACAAAAGATTGATATATATAAAGATGATTTATTTTGTACTTTTTATTTAGATTTTTTATTAATATTCTACTAATTAATTGTTTTTTTTTTCTGATTTCAAATAAAAATTATGTCAATATGTAAAATTTGGCTATTAGTATGGCGATTTGTACAATTTGGCGAAATTGGTCGACGGAACCAAAATACCTAAGTATTTATAAATGTATGCTTGCATATTATAATTAACTTGATTATCCCATCTATCAATTTTGCCAAATTGTACAAATCACCAATCTCATAGCCAAATTATTCATATTCTTATAAATTTCATTTTAAATAATGAAAAAACAAAAAATAGAAAAAATATTGATAAAAATACAAATAAAAAGTCGAAATAAAAATCACTTAATGACGTTTTAAACAGGTGTATAATATTTAATGTCATTGGATGCGACATTTACGATCATCCATTATTGGCATTTAATCTTATAATTTGGCGATGTTTTTTTTTTGCGCTTTACAAATGAGGAAGAATTCAATAACCTGTTTTTTTCCCATCAACCATAAAATGATCGCCAAACTATAAGATTAAATGACAATAATGGATGATCGTGAATGTCAGATTCAATTAGTATGGCGATTTGTACAATTTGGCGGAATTGGTCGACGGAACCTAAATACCTAAGTATTTATAAATCTATGGTTGCATATTATAATTAACTTGATTATCCCATCTATCAATTTTGCCAAATTGTAATTTGGCGATGGTTTTTTTTGCGCTTTACAAATGGGGAAGAATTCCATGACCTTATTTTTTTGCATTAAATGAAAGATATTTTGATTTAATATAAGGGTAGAAATTATTAAAAGCCTTTTACAAAAAAGTCAATGACCAAATCCTAAGACCTGGAGACCAGACTGGTCGCCAGGGCGGAGTTCTGAACGAATTTCGATGAAATGTGAATCTAAACCATTCTCGAATCCACCGCAACACACACGAAAAATTTCATTAAAATCGGTCCAGTCGTTTAGGAGGAGTTCAGTTACATACACACGCACAGAAGATTTTTATATATAAAGTTGAGCATTGAAAATGTCAGGTTTTTGCGCCGAAGACATTGCCAAATTAGGAAAATGGGAATTATCTCACGAACTACTGGATTTAAACGAATTTGCTTAGTACCATTCGATTCAGAATGAAAAAATGCACTAAAATATGTTATCAGTTGAAAAATAACTACAAAAGCTTATTTTTAAGGAATTTTTTAAAAGTTCGTTCTTTTTTCTACTCATCTTAGGGGTGGAATTTTCGAAAATTATTTCTTAGCGGCACTCGATGTTATAAGAAGTATTTTTACCTAAATTTTTAATATTTTTGGTTAGGTAGATTTTTTTGTGCTGTGATTAATACGAAATCCTGACTTTCTTTTATATATACAGCACTTTTAATTAGCGAAAAATCACTAACTATTAGTTTTTGCCTAATTACTAAAAAAGTACTGAATCAATTACGACGAAACGTGAATCTAAACCATTCTCGAATCTACTGGAACGCACACACAAAATTTCATCAAAATCGGTCCAGTCATTTAGGAGGAGTTCAGTTACATACACACGCACAGAAGATTTTTATATATAAAGATGAGCATTGAAAATTTCAGGTTTTTGCGCCGAAGAAATCGCCAAATTAGGAAAATGTGAATTATCTCACGAACTACTGGACTTAAACAAATTTGCTTAGTACCGTTCGATTCAGCATGAAAAAATACACTAAAATATGTTATCAGTTAAAAAATAACTACAAAAGCCGATTTTTAAGGAATTTTTTAAAAGTTTGTTCTTTTTTTTTACCCTCCTTAGGGGGGGGGGATTTTCGAAAATCCCTTCTTAGCGGCACTCGATGTTATAAGAAGTATTTTTACCCCAATTTTCAAGATTTTTGGTATGCTAGATTTTTTTTGCTATGATTAATACGAAATTCTGACATTCTTTAATATATATAGCACTTTTAATTAGCAAAAAATCACTAACTATTAGTTTTTACCTAATTACTAAAAAAGTACTGAATCAATTTCGACGAAACGTGAATCTAAACCATTCTCGAATCCACTGGAACGCACACACAAAATTTCATCACAATCGGTCCAGTCGTTTAGGAGGAGTTCAGTTACATACACACGCACAGAAGATTTTTATATATAAAGACTAGCGGACCCGACAGACGTTGTCCTGTCAAGGACAGACGTTGTCCTTCTTGGCACCAACACCAACTCCAGAAAATCAAATAAATGTACGTAAATATGGTAATATGCACGATAAACACTACACTCTTAATTTAATTTCTTATTACAATTATGTAAGGAAATTATTTTTCACTCTTCAGTATATTTTGAAGTTGGTTCAATTTTTCATAGAAAAGTTAATTTTTCTCTTTTTAGTTAAAAGTTAACAATTTTCTGAAGTCGGTTAATCAAAATTATAATACAGGAAATATTATTGTAAAGCATACACGTTTGTCAGGAGTGGGGTTCGAACACGCGATCTCTTTCTTAAAGAAGCTGAGCTTAAATTTGGCGCCTTAGACCGCTTCGACATTCCGTCCGCAGTCTATTCATCGAACTTATTCAACACTTTTAATTAGCGAAAAATCACTAACTATTAGTTTTTGCCTAATTACTAAAATGTACTGAATCGATTTCGATGAAATGTGATTCTAAACCATTCTCGAGTCCACTGGAACGCACACACAAAATTTCATTAAAATAGATCCAATCGTTTAGGAGGAGTTCAGTGACATACGCACAAAAGATTGATATATATAAAGATGATTTATTTTGTACTTTTTATTTGGATTTTTTATTAATATTCTACTAATTAATTGTTTTTTTTTCTGATTTCAAATAAAAATTATGTCAATATGTAAAATTTGGCTATTAGTATGGCGATTTGTACAATTTGGCGAAATTGGTCGACGGAACCAAAATACCTAAGTATTTATAAATGTATGCTTGCATATTATAATTAACTTGATTATCCCATCTATCAATTTTGCCAAATTGTACAAATCACCAATCTCATAGCCAAATTATTCATATTCTTATAAATTTCATTTTAAATAATGAAAAAACAAAAAATAGAAAAAATATTGATAAAAATACAAATAAAAAGTCGAAATAAAAATCACTTAATGACGTTTTAAACAGGTGTATAATATTTAATGTCATTGGATGCGACATTTACGATCATCCATTATTGGCATTTAATCTTATAATTTGGCGATGTTTTTTTTTTGCGCTTTACAAATGAGGAAGAATTCAATAACCTGTTTTTTTCCCATCAACCATAAAATGATCGCCAAACTATAAGATTAAATGACAATAATGGATGATCGTGAATGTCAGATTCAATTAGTATGGCGATTTGTACAATTTGGCGGAATTGGTCGACGGAACCTAAATACCTAAGTATTTATAAATCTATGGTTGCATATTATAATTAACTTGATTATCCCATCTATCAATTTTGCCAAATTGTAATTTGGCGATGGTTTTTTTTGCGCTTTACAAATGGGGAAGAATTCCATGACCTTATTTTTTTGCATTAAATGAAAGATATTTTGATTTAATATAAGGGTAGAAATTATTAAAAGCCTTTTACAAAAAAGTCAATGACCAAATCCTAAGACCTGGAGACCAGACTGGTCGCCAGGGTGGAGTTCTGAACGAATTTCGATGAAATGTGAATCTAAACCATTCTCGAATCCACCGCAACACACACGAAAAATTTCATTAAAATCGGTCCAGTCGTTTAGGAGGAGTTCAGTTACATACACACGCACAGAAGATTTTTATATATAAAGTTGAGCATTGAAAATGTCAGGTTTTTGCGCCGAAGACATTGCCAAATTAGGAAAATGGGAATTATCTCACGAACTACTGGATTTAAACGAATTTGCTTAGTACCATTCGATTCAGAATGAAAAAATGCACTAAAATATGTTATCAGTTGAAAAATAACTACAAAAGCTTATTTTTAAGGAATTTTTTAAAAGTTCGTTCTTTTTTCTACTCATCTTAGGGGTGGAATTTTCGAAAATTATTTCTTAGCGGCACTCGATGTTATAAGAAGTATTTTTACCTAAATTTTTAATATTTTTGGTTAGGTAGATTTTTTTGTGCTGTGATTAATACGAAATCCTGACTTTCTTTTATATATACAGCACTTTTAATTAGCGAAAAATCACTAACTATTAGTTTTTGCCTAATTACTAAAAAAGTACTGAATCAATTTCATCGAAATGTGAATCTAAACCATTCTCGAATCTACTGGAACGCACACACAAAATTTCATCAAAATCGGTCCAGTCGTTTAGGAGGAGTTCAATTACATACACACGCACAGAAGATTTTTATATATAAAGATGAGCATTGAAAATTTCAAGTTTTTGCGCCAAAGACATCACCAAATTAGGAAAATGTGAATTATCTCACGAACTACTGGATTTAAACGAATTTGCTTAGTACCATTCGATTCAGAATGAAAAAATGCACTAAAATATGTTATCAGTTGAAAAATAACTACAAAAGCTTATTTTTAAGGATTTTTTTTTAAAGTTCGTTCTTTTTTTCTTTCCCACTTAGGAGTGGAATTTACAAAAATCCCTTCTTAGCGAAACTCGGTGTTATAAGAAGTATTTTTACCCGATTTTCAAGATTTTTGGTATGGTAGATTTTTTTGTGCTATGATTAATACGAAATCGTGACTTTCTTTAATATATATTGCACTTTTAATTAGCGAAAAATTACTAACTATTAGTTTTTGCCTAATTTCTAAAAAAGTACTGAATCAATTTCGACGAAATGTGAATCTAAACCATTCTCGAATCTACTGGAACGCACACACAAAATTTCATCAAAATCGGTTCAGTCGTTTAGGAGGAGTTAAATTACATACACACGCACAGAAGATTTTTATATATAAAGATGAGCATTGAAAATTTCAGGTTTTTGCGCCAAAGACATTGCCAAATTAGGAAAATGGGAATTATCTCACGAACTACTGGATTTAAACGAATTTGCTTAGTACCATTCGATTCAGAATGAAAAAATGCACTAAAATATGTTATCAGTTGAAAAATAACTACAAAAACTTATTTTTAAGGAATTTTTGAAAAGTTCGTTATTTTTTCTACTCATCTTAGGGGTGGAATTTTCGAAAATCCCTTTTTAGCGGCACTCGATGTTATAAGAAGTATTTTTACCCGATTTTCAAGATTTTTGGTATGGTAGATTTTTTTGTGCTATGATTAATACGAAATCCTGACTTTCTTTAATATATATTGCACTTTTAATTCGCAAAAAATTACTAACTATTAGTTTTTGCCTAATTTCTAAAAAAGTACTGAATCAATTTCGACGAAATGTGTATCTAAACCATTCTCGAATCTACTAAAACGCACACACAAAATTTCATCAAAATCGGTTCAGTCGTTTAGGAGGAGTTCAATTACATACACACGCACAGAAGATTTTTATATATAAAGATGAGCATTGAAAATTTCAGGTTTTTGCACCGAAGACATCGCCAAATTAGGAAAATGTGAATTATATCTCGCACTACTGGATTTAAACGAATTTGCTTAGTACCATTCGATTCAGAATGAAAAAAATGCTCACAAAT
This sequence comes from Maratus speculifer, assembly GCA_964019185.1. Lineage (NCBI taxonomy): Eukaryota > Metazoa > Arthropoda > Arachnida > Araneae > Salticidae > Maratus > Maratus speculifer. The sequence goes on from CAXHSM010000001.1 coordinate 5,826,420, forward strand.
ATGTTATCAGTTGAAAAATAACTACAAAAGCTTATTTTTAAGGAATTTTTTTTAAGTTCGTTCTTTTTTCTACTCATCTTAGGGGTGGAATTTTCAAAAATCCCTTTTTAGCGGCACTCGATGTTATAAGAAGTATTTTTACCCCAATTTTCAAGATTTTTGGTATAGTAGATTTTTTTGTGCTGTTATTAATACGAAATCAAGACTTTCTTTTATATATATAGATAAGCATTGAAAATTTCAGGTTTTTGTGCCGGTGACATTGCCAAATTAGGAAAATGGGAATTATCTCACGAACTACTGGATTTAAACGAATTTGCTTAGTACCATTCGATTCAGAATGAAAAAATGCACTAAAATATGTTATCAGTTGAAAAATAACTACAAAAACTTATTTTTAAGGAATTTTTGAAAAGTTCGTTATTTTTTCTACTCATCTTAGGGGTGGAATTTTCGAAAATCCCTTTTTAGCGGCACTCGATGTTATAAGAAGTATTTTTACCCGATTTTCAAAATTTTTGGTATGGTAGATTTTTTTGTGCTATGATTAATACGAAATCCTGACTTTCTTTAATATATATTGCACTTTTAATTCGCGAAAAATTACTAACTATTAGTTTTTGCCTAATTTCTAAAAAAGTACTGAATCAATTTCGACGAAATGTGTATCTAAACCATTCTCGAATCTACTAAAACGCACACACAAAATTTCATCAAAATCGGTTCAGTCGTTTAGGAGGAGTTCAATTACATACACACGCACAGAAGATTTTTATATATAAAGATGAGCATTGAAAATTTCAGGTTTTTGCACCGAAGACATCGCCAAATTAGGAAAATGTGAATTATATCTCGCACTACTGGATTTAAACGAATTTGCTTAGTACCATTCGATTCAGAATGAAAAAAATGCTCACAAATATGTTATCAGTTGAAAAATAACTACAAAAGCTTATTTTTAAGGAATTTTTTTTAAGTTCGTTCTTTTTTCTACTCATCTTAGGGGTGGAATTTTCAAAAATCCCTTTTTAGCGGCACTCGATGTTATAAGAAGTATTTTTACCCCAATTTTCAAGATTTTTGGTATAGTAGATTTTTTTGTGCTGTTATTAATACGAAATCAAGACTTTCTTTTATATATATAGATAAGCATTGAAAATTTCAGGTTTTTGTGCCGGTGACATCGCCAAATTAGGAAAATGTGAATTATCTCACAAACTACTGGACTTAAACAAATTTGCTTAGTACCGTTCGATTCAGCATGAAAAAATACACTAAAATATGTTATCAGTTAAAAAATAACTACAAAAGCCGATTTTTAAGGAATTTTTTAAAAGTTCGTTCTTTTTTCTACTCATCGTAGAGGTGGAATTTTCGAAAATCCATTTTTAGCGGCACTCGATGTTATAAGAAGTATTTTTACCCCAATTTTCAAGATTTTTGGTATGCTAGATTTTTTTGTGCTATGATTAATACGAAATTCTGACATTCTTTAATATATATAGCACTTTTAATTAACGAAAAATCACTAACTATTAGTTTTTGCCTAATTACTAAAAAAGTACTGAATCTATTTCGACAAAACGTGAATCTAAACCATTCTCGAATCCAATGGAACGCACACACAAAATTTCATCAAAATCCAGGGTTGGTAAAAAACCGGGTTTTTTTTTAAAAAAACCAAAAACCATGGTTTTTTTGGTTTAAACCAGGTTTTTTTTTTTTTGTTTAAACCGGGTTTTTTTTTAGTATGTTTTCCTGTTACATATACATGCAAATTTATGAACAAAAGTAAACATTTCTGAATATATAAGTAATAATTTGATTTAAAGGTAATTCTAATCAATATAATTATTTAATATACAATCAATTATGTAGAAAATTGAAATTCTTTAAAATCTAAACATTTTTAGAAAAAGGCTGTGTCTTGTATTTCATAAATAAAATGTGCTACATAATGAAATATTGATACCCTGAAAATCTTAATGAACAATCTTTTGATTACTATCACTATAAATAAATATATGATATAGATTCATATATAAAACTTCATATATATTATTTTCAAATGGTTATTCAAAATAATAAAATTTGAAATACTTGTTATGTGATGTCTGATTTTTTTTTTTTTTTTTTTTTTTTTTTTTTTTTTTTTTGTGTTAGCAGTTTTTTTTTGTTGCATGAGTTAATTTTCTTTATTGAAAAATAAAACTTTTTATAAAAAAATTTTGGAAGGATTTGAATTTAGCAGTAGAGTCTTACACACTTCAAGCATTGTGTTTTCTAAAACTACCAGTTAAAAGATGACTGTTAAATAAACAAAAATATCTATTTAACAGCTTTTTAGACTATTGAAAAACATTGATGTTAAAATATACAGTAGCTTTGTAAATTCTGCCATTTACCAACGAATTTAAACAGCCATCGGACTGCATGCTCTATTATAACACTTAGTATTTTTAAACATCTAAACTAAAAATTGCATTTTTTAAGCATTTTTATGAGACTTTTTTTCTATTATGTCTCAAGCAAACCTTGTCTTCCCCCCCTCCCCCCTTTCTGCCAATTTTCTTAACTGATCTGAGTTATGGGTTTGGTTATGCAATAGAAGATTTAAATATATCTTTTGCATATTTCAGTTAAATGTAAACAGGTGCTTTACTAGTGCCTAATTTTTCAATGTCTTTTTATTCGACTTTATATCTTGAGTTTTTTTTTATTCTTAAAAAATAATCCCTCCAATCAAGAAAAATTTCTTTTAGAGCTTGACTGAAATTTTAAAGATCATTTATATCATTATCTGTACATCTGTGTTTCTCAAAGAAAAATATTTTTTAAATTTAAATATTGCATATTTTTCATCTATTTTATCTTTGCTAAATTTACATAATTTAAGTGTTTTCTGTAGAGTTTCAGATATGTTCATCAGTGCATGAAATATGCATTCTACATGTATACTAACATGACCTTGACTAGACTCACTATGTCTTATGGTGACTATTGAGATAAAAATAGAAATTACTTTCATCCAATAATTTGAAACACTTAAATTACAAATATGAGAAAATATTATATTAGATTTGTTCTAAAAAACCAGTTGGTTTGAACTGTGCCAACCTAGCTGGCAAAAGAATAAAATTATAATGCAAAAAAACCCAATCCCAATGTAAAAATGCAAGAAAAACAAAGGCTTGTTAAAATCATTAATCACAGAGCAAATAAAAAGCTCACTGCCAATTATTCAATAGCATACATAACAAAAAGAATTTCTGAAATGATGAAATCTTTAGTAAATCTTAACTAATCAAGCAATTTAAATAATAAAAGTGCATTTTTAACTCGAGTCTGCCCTTCTGGCTATATATATATGTTTTACAAATAATGGCTTTATATATACACCCAAGAGCCATTGCATTATGACCACCCTCTTAATAACGTGTAGGACCACCTTTAGCCCTCAAAACTGCCAGAACCCGGCGAGGCATTGATTCCACAAGGTGCTGATACGTAGTCTGAGGTATCTGGTACCAAGTGTTCACCAACTGGTCCTGCAATTCCCTCACATTACGAGGGGGTGGCGTTGCAGCTCGAATTTGGTTTTCCAGGCTGGACCACAAATGTTCTATTGGATTAAGGTCAGGAGAATTTGGAGGCCAAGACATGACTTGAAAGTCACTGGAATGTTCCTCGAACCACTCAATGACGATTCCACCCTTATGACATGGTGCATTATCCTGTTGGTAAACACCATCCCCCTCTAGAAATACTGTTGCCATGAATGGGTGAACCTGGTCTGCAACGATGTTCACGTAACGCATTGACGTCAGGGATTGTTGTATAGGGATTATGGGTCCTAATGTGCTCCATGAAAACAATCCCCACACCATAATACCTCCGCCACCTGCTTGTCTCCGTCCAATTGTGCACCCGGGAGCCAGGGTTTCGTTTGGAAATCGGCGTATTCGCACACGGCCGTCGATGTGATGAACCAGGAAACGTGATTCATCGGACCATGCAACTTTCTTCCATTCTTCTAATGTCCAATTCCGATGTTTCTTGGCCCATTGCAGACGCAGCTGGCGATGACGTGCTGTCAGTGCAGGGACATGCTTCGGCCTCCGGCTCCGTAGGCCCATGCGCAGCAATGTACGCTGCACAGTGTGTTGAGAAACACTGCCTGGGTCGCCACTGTTATAGTTGGTACTGATTTCAGCTATTGTAGCTCTTGGATCACGGCGAACAATGCGTAGTAATCTCCGCTCTCCTCTGGAATCAATGCTCCGTGGACGACACACCGCTGGCCGGCAACTTGTCGTTTCACCATCCATGCACCACTTTCGATATGTGCTCACAACTACTGCACGTGAACAGCCAACTAAACGCGCCGTTTCTGATATCTGATCGGTTCTGAGGCCAGAACCGTTCTAAAATTAAATAAAACTCAAGCAGAGATAAAGAAATTAAAATTGGTGACCTGTAAATAAATATTGGCAATATGTGGTTGCGTTATAAAGTCAGTAAAGAAGCATTTAATTAAAATATAAACTAACGTTTATTTTTCAAGAAAAAAACATATTCAAAATAAAAATATATGTATATATGAAATAATAAACAAAGAGAAATCATATCTGGTAAGATTCAACCAAAAAAAAGGTAATTTCTGAAATTATGTCATCTATAAAATTAAAGTCATATTTGACACAATAAAAATACTTAATTAAACAAATAGCATGACGTAAAGTAAAGCCCAAATGACCGGTACAGGTTGCAAAACGAACAACTCACCATGGCATAACTGGAAGAAGAAATTTTCAAATCGGACGATGACGAAAAAATAAAGTCCAGGAATAGTTCAAAGAAAGTAAAAAAAAAACCCTTGGATGTTAACACAGTTCATGACAGCAACATATTTATCATCACATTCCCGCTATCGACTAACAGGAATATTCCATAAGACAACACCATCTTTCACTACTTAAGATAAACTACAACTGAACTTACATAACTAATATTTATGACAACAAACGGCCTTTACTAGACCAAAACATCGTCAGACCATCCGCAGTCAAAACAAACCGACTGCTTTAAATGCCCCTCGCCGTTCTATACATCGCCCGAGTGCAACGCCCCCTTTGCGTCTGCCGAGTTGAGCGGATGCGTTCCTGCTTTGCGAAAGGGAGATACGGCTACTCGTAAGTTGCGATTTGCGAAGATCGCAAATCGCGATCAGATGGAAGAAAACGATCATGAAGTGTTCAATGCACATGTAAGTGTTCAAATCGAAAGTAAACAAATAAGTAACCGATTTAAAAATGGAATATGCCATGGAACCAGGAAAACAAAATAAAGAGATTGGAAATAAGATAAGATTGGAATAAAATAAAAACCTGTAAGTCATGCTATATTATCCTATTACAATATGTATATATATGCCCATAGAGTGTTAAGGGTAGTGAGTATGCTGACAATATCGACGTTCCCAGTCGCCGAGCCATAACGATTTGACCTTTATCAAAGTCTGATAAATCAGCTGCTTTTCCCATTATGTCGCTAATCAAGCTATGCTCGGAAAGACAATGCATAGCCCTTTTATATACTCCAACCTCAGCCGCGCACGCGCATTGGTTTTCTTCCTGGGCGATCCCATTGTTGTAGATGGACGGTGGTCATAATGTAATGGCTCGTCGGTGTATATATAGGCCTTAAAAAAGAAAAAGAAAGAAAGAAAACTGATTAGTTTTTTCTAACCAGCTAATTTTAGAAAAAATAGTTATTCTGCCATATAGATCTACAGCTTACAAGAAAAGTTGAGTTGATTAAAATTTTTTGTCCTTTTAAGAAACTTATTAATTCATTTTTCTACAGCTTTGCTTGTAGCTTCTTCATAATTTGGATTTTGCATTTTTCAATAACGTGTAAAATAAAACATTTGGATAAAAGAATAAAAAAAAAAGGTGAAAAAAAAAAGCATGTTTTTTTTTTTTTTAAACCAATTGGTTTAAACCATGGTTTTAACCACGGTTTAAACCAAACAACCCTGTCAAAATCGGTCCAGTCGTTTAGGAGGAGTTCAGTTACATACACAAACACAGTTACATACACGCACAGAAGATTTTTATATATAAAGATTTAGTATTGAAAAAATCTGGCTTGAGTTATTTATGAAGCGCAATTATGAAACTTTAATTAATAAAATTTTCTATGAATCAAAACAAACATTTTAAAATCAAATAATGAAAAAATGGCCAAAGAAAAAATTTTCAGTCTGATAATTGTCAAGGCAGATTTTTTTCAATATAAAGTACAAATACTTTCAACTTAATTCTGAATAAAGGTATGTTTGGCTCATAGTTCTTTTCTCATGAATGGTGGTATTTCCCCCCCCTTCCCATCATATCATATTTTACAGAAATCAAAGCATGTGAGTTGAAAATATATTATCTTATTTATTGTTAATGTAATAGACGAACACACAAGTTTTGACCTAGAGTGACATGAAATACAATGTACCTATGACTTAATAAGTTGATTATGATTATGGTTTCATGAACAAAAATCGTCTGCCTTGATAGCTATTACTAATCTCAAAAGTTTTTTTTTTTCTTTTAAAGGACTTTTATTTGGAGAAAAGCAAGAAACAGATTATTTACTAAACAAAATTTAGAAACTTGTATCAGCATACAATTTATTCCTAAGGAGAATCCTAATAAATCACCATTTTAATCCTTCTCATGGTTAATTTTCTTAAGTTATACTTTACAAACAGCAAATAAATACAGTAAAAACATTCCATTTTATTTAAAAATTATTTTGTTTCTAATTATTTTAAATATAAATTAAAGAATTTATAGTTAAAAGTAGAAATAGTGAAAAGTTTTTAGAAGGTTTTATTAAGTATTGGATTTGGCCGAATACTTTGATATTCGGCCATACTGAATATTCGGCAGGCTGAATAGTTTCATATTCGTCTCAACTGAATAGTTTAATATTCAGCTTAACCGAATATTCGGTAACATGGCCGAATAGATACCGAATATTCGGTGCATCCCTAGTGGTTTTTAAGATCATGGTGGAAAATGAGAATTCGATCATAAGTTTGTGATAAAAAGTGCAGATTTCAACAAAGAATCATTATAGAAAAACGTAAATTACCATTGTGGGGAAAAAAATGTAAATACTGTGAAATGATCACAGAAAAAAAAAATAGCAAATTTCGTCAAATTTTACTGCACTGGGCTAAAAAAGTTGAACCTGGCTCCTTTTACTAGGTGTGCCACTTTTTCGCAGATTTCTGCATTTTGCTTGTTTTTAAAATCTGTGGATTACCACTTAGAAAAAGAAAAAATATACTCTTTTGACATTTTCAAAGATTTTATTTATATATATGTAATAAAATAAAGAAATTTTGCGCCATTTTTATTTTTGTTCTCTCTTAGCTTCAATTCTAAATTTGTGGAACATATTCCAATCTTAGTTTCGTAACTTGTAACAGCTAAAATTCTTTTCTTACTTTAGTTATTAATAAATTATTTCTTGCTTCTCAAAAAGGCGGCAGGTATTTCGTAAGCTTTTTACTTTCTGCAATATTCCTGGGATTTTAATTTAATTTTTTATTTTTAACATCGCGTGACAGGTGTTTCTACGCGTTGCTAAAGGGCTTGCTCTTCCGAGGAAAAAATATAGTTCTTGCCAAGGACCGACTGCTACGACCAATTAGAATTGATCATTTTTGTCCGTTTGAGGCTAGAGTTCATCCTGATTGGTTTTTCTAAAATGATTGACGCGGAGTAGGAGGGCGCTAGTTTGTCGTGAGGATGTGGATTTCTCATTTGGCTTTTCAGGAAGTTAGAATGCATCTCTCCTTTAAACAACTCAGAAGCCATGTCATTTTTCCGAGAATGTCGAACGCCGAGAATGTTGCAGCTTAGTGAGCGAAGGCCGTGGTGATAGATGTGTGGAAAGGTGATCTGTGGAGTAACTTAAGCTCTTGCTCTAAATAATAAAGAATTAAAAACTGAATTTCTTGCATTTTTATTGGAGAAACTCCTATGACAACAAATCCATGGCTTATCCACTTGCCAGAACGACTGCTCATCCCACTATTGAGTCTTAGTGAATAGTGGTGTTCTACAAGCTTATACACTATTATAGAGCATCGCCTTCGTTATTATTACATTTTAGCCGGCAGGATGAAGATGAACCGGCGTTTGATTTTTGAATAAGAATTAACGAGCTCATCAACTACAAAATGAACCTTTGTATGAGAATTGCTTCACAACGCTGTTTGTGTTTGCCATGTTCTATGAACGATTACTCTGTGAAACATCTGTTGTGATGGTTTTATTCTGAGACGCATCAAAATCTACAAAGTAATGCCACTGGTGTTGCAAGGAATGCTGTCGAAAGAAAAAAAAAAAAAAAAAAATCATAGGAAATATGTTGTGAAATTTTATTTGTGATCCTTGTTGGCACCTACAGGAGGGAAATTCTTTGTTTGTGAAATAGGTCTCACAGTATTTTTATTTTTTTTTTTCATAATTAACATCTACGAAATCATCTACTGATTATTACAGATAAAGAACACCTGCACGACAAATTTCAACATCATTTGCTTTTATTTATTTATTACTGTATTTTCTAGGTAAAATTGCAGAAATATTATGATAAATTTTCATTTCATAATAAATGAATACTTCATCACGATTGCGAAACCACGGTTGATACCATTGGAAATATAAACTAATTGAAATTTGCACCTGTGAGTCGTATCTACGAAGTGCTTTATTTTTGTTTATTTTAATAAATTTAGGTATTTGAACAAGGCCACAGCGAGGTGTCTGTAAGTTATTATTTATTATTTTATTTGTTTATTGGTTAAGAAATTTTAATAATTTCTTTGTTTAAATTCTTGATTTTTTCTTTCTCTTTTATTACAGATATTAAAAAATAAATGTGTTCTTAATTTATAATTAATTGAAATTTTATGCTCATAGAAATTTTATTTAGTTTTAAAGGTGTTTTTTTTAAATCGAAAGATGGATTAATTAGTTCTTAAAAAATACTCTGTTGCTAAATTTATTTTCCATACGTAAAGAAAAGTATTTTTGTTCTTAAAATTATTTGTTATTTCCCATGTATGGAAAACCGATATTTATTATTTTATTACTTATTTATTTATTATTTATTTATTTCACATGAATTCAAACAGAATTGATTTATTTATTATTTATTATTTTTATTGTTATTTATTGAAGTATTTGAAGTATAGTAATTGAATTTTAATAATTGAAGTATAGCATTTAAATATTTTCCATATGAATTATCCTCTTTCATGTTATTAAGGTCAGGATTAGTAAAAGAAGAAAAAATGTCAGAAAATAAACTTGATATTGTCCCTTTTGAATTTGGGTCGGGCATGGATATTTTTAAATGGTTTAAACATTTTGATCGAGAATTTTCTGTAGAAAAAAAAAGATAATGAGTGGAAACACCAAAATATTTAAAGGGGGAAGCGCTAAAAACTTATATCAATGATTGTTTGGATTGTGCTACTTATGAGGAAATTGTCGAGATTTTAACTGAAAAATACATTCAGGTTAAAGTTCCAAAATTTTCTGAGTTTACTTCCTTAAAGTTAAATGACCTAAGTGATTTGGATTCTTATTTTAGAAAGAAAGTTGAGATTGGAAGGCAACTTCAGCTTGAGGAAAATTTAATTATACAGGGATTAACAGATGGACTTCAGCCGGAGTATCAAAATTGTTTGATGGTTAACCCTCCTTCCAATACTCGTGAATGGTTTCGCATTGCTAAACAATTAGCAGCGATTCCAAATCATACCTCTAATAACAGCAATAGAAATTTTCAACAAACTAGACCTATGCACAATCCCAATCCTCAGCCCAGACATTGGACTCGACCTACTCTAAACAATCCATTCCAAAATTTTAATCCTAGGTTTTTCACTCCTAGAATGCCTACGACTCATTATCAGAATAACTACCCAAGTTGTCCGTGCAGAATATGTTTAAACAGAGGCATAGAAAATGCATATCATTGGGAGAGGAGTTGTATATTTAACACAAATTCCTTTCAAACTCAAACTCCTGCTCATATTCAGCCACCCCCTACTAATAATATTTGACAATTAATCATCCCTGGATATGTGGGCAATAACAAAGTGTATTGTGTGGTTGATAGTGGATCAACTGTCTCAATTCTACCCCTCAAATTTGTTCGATATTTAAATGGTAATTTACATAATGTTACCCCTATTACTATTAGACAGGCACAAGGAACTCTCACAATTAATAAATCGTGTCGATTATGTATTAAATTTGGTAATATAAAGGGATATGTTAATTTTTTAGTAAGTAAACTTGATTTGGATTATGCTATTTTAGGTTTACCTAATTGTGCCAAATTTAAATTGAAAATTGATTGCGCAAAAAGCCAGGTGTTACAAGACAATATTTCGTTAAACCAATATGTCAACATATCCAGTGATAACTTAGAATTGCTTCATTTTGATATTATAAAAAATGATACTACTGTGCAACCCGATTATGGAAATACCATAACTCCTCAATCCTTGCCGCGAATTAATAATGATGATTATAATCTATTGGGGAGTCTGAGTGCTATTCAAAATAAAAATTTAAGGGAACTTTTAAGGGATTATTTAGATATTTTTGCAAAAAATAAATATGATGTAGGGAGAATTAATATTGAACCTCAGCGTATTTATCTTAAATCTGACCTACCAATATCTTTGAGGCCTTATCGTACATCCACTGCTGATGAAAAAGAAATATCTCAGCAAATCCAATCCTTATTAGCTGCTGGGTTAATTAAAGAAAGTTATAGCCCATATTCTTCTCCAGTTACGTTAGTAAATAAACGAGATGAAGGCAAAAAAACCCGAATGTGTGTTGATTACCGAAAATTAAATTCTATTATGAAAAATGACGCTGAACCTTTGCCCCGAATAGATGAAATTTAAGACAAATTAAGTGGTGCCCAATATTTCTCTACACTAGATTTAGCCTCAGGCTATTGGCACATACCTATTCACCCAGCCGATTCCGAAAAGTTAGCCTTTACTACTAATTGTGGGCTCTGGGAATGGAATGTTCTCCCCTTTGGTGTAAAGGTAGGCCCCCCAATTTTCAACAGGACAATTAGAAGAATTCTTACAAAATATAAAATAGACTTTGCTTGTTATTATTTTGATGATATAATTATTTTTTCTAAATCAATAGATGAACATATACAGCATCTCATCCAAATTTTTGATTTATGCCGAATAGAGAATATTAAATTAAAATTATCTAAATGTACTTTTGCTCAAAAACAAATCAATTTTCTAGGGTATGAAATCCAAAATGGAACTTTAACTCCAGCTAATACTAATATAGAAACAATTAAAAAATTAAAACCTCCTACTAATACTAAAGAATTACAAAGATTTCTTGGTTCTATAAATGTGTATCATAAATTTATTGACATATATGCTGAAATTAGACACCCCCTAAATAAATTACTTAAGAAAGATACTATTTGGGAATGGAATACTGAATGTCAAAACTCTTTCCAAAAATTAAAAGATGCCCTCATTGCTAAACCAATTTTAAAGATTTATGACCCAAAATTATCCCTACACATGTTTGTTGACGCTTCTCAGGTAGCGGTAGGTGCAGTTCTTAAACAACCCGACCATAATAACTTTTTACATCCAATTGCTTATTTTTCTAGAGGATTGAGAGGTTATGAGAAAAATTATTTCATTACCGAACTAGAGTGTCTTGCTATCATTGATACTTTAGATAAATTTTATCATTACTTTCGCGGTGTACAATTTACCATCCATACTGATCATGCATCTCTTGTTTGGTTAAAAAATGTCAAACATTTAAGAGGTCGATTATTTAGGTGGTCATTGAAGTTAAGTATGTTCGATTACAGGGATCTACAAATGTCGAAGCCGACATGTTGTCCCGAAACCCTATTTCTCATTTTTGTAAACCCCTTACTTTTCTTCTTGACGTTAAAGAGATTATTGAGATGCAAGAAAAAGAAAATGTGTGTGGATCAAATTATATTAATGACAATGGACTGATTATAGTTAAAAGAAAAGGTTTTCGTAAAGTGGTAGTTCCCATGTCCCTAAGAAAAAAATTGCTTAGTGTTGCTCATGAACAGTTTGGTCACCCTGGTGTTCAAAAAATGCAAAATTTAATTTCTCCTAACTATTATTGGCCAGATATGACCCAAGACATTACTAACTTTGTTAAATACTGTGATATTTGCCAGAAAAATAAAAAACCTAGACAGAAAAAATTTGGCTTATTACAAGCTATGCCCACTACAGATCAACCTTTTGACTGTCTGTCTGTTGATACTGTAGGAGGGTTCAATTATTATAATTCTACAAAAAAATATCTCCATATTATAATAGACCATGCCACAAGATATGTTTGGGCATTTCCTTCCAAAAGTGTCACTACAGAAACTTATACAAATTGTCTGAAACAAATCTTCAATATCAAAATCCCTCAACAATTATTCTGTTTTAGTAAGATTTCAAGTGTACAGTCCCCTCAAAAAATACTAAGTGACAGGAATGCTGCTTTTACTTCTTCAAGATTCAAAAAATTCCTGCGAAATCATAATATTAAACAACGTTTGACCACTGCCCATCATCCACGAACGAATGGGAAATGTGAAAGGGTAAATCAGACAATAGTAACTAGATTAAAATGTAAAGTAAACTCCACTACCTCTAAAATTCCCTGGACTAAGCTTTTAACTGAGGTAATTAATGAATATAATAATACACCCCATTCTATTACTAAATTTCCACCTGCTTACTTGCTTTTTGGCCAATTACCCTATGACTCCCCCTTACAACAAAATTATTATCCCCCTGTTCATGAAGCACTTAAAATTGCTAAAGCAAGAACTGATGAATTTCATTTAAAAAATAAAAGATATTATGATAAAGATTATATCGAACCAAAATTTAAAATAGGAGATCTAGTTATCTATGAAGAATTTCAGTACCCTAATACTAGAAAGTTATCACAAGTATTTAGTGGCCCTTATAAAATTCTTAACAAATTATCCGAAGTAAATTTTGAAATTGATAGGCAAAACCAGTTCAAAAGTTCAGAAATAGTACATGTATCTAAATTAAGGCCTTATTATTCCCCTGATAAATTAAGTCATGAGCAACAACCCCCTAATCAACAACAACAAACTCAAGTAAAAACTGTAGCTTAGACTATATCTCTAGTTTATCATTTTATAATTTTTTTTCTCTTAAACAGTAAATTTCTTTCCATATTTTAATTCAGATAATATCTTGTAATTCTTACAGAATGGCAATGATATCTCTTGACTGCAGCGAGAGTGTCACTTGTCTGGAAATTTTTTATATTTGTTTGTTTATGCCGGCGTAGACGAATAAAGTGGAAATTTCTTATTCTGTACTGAATTACCCTACTTAGAATAATATATTAACAAATAAATATTTAAATATATATATATATATATATATATATATATATATATATATATATATTTTTTTTTTTTTTTTTTTTTTTTTTTTTTTTTTTTCAGCTGAACCTATTTGTAATATTAAATTTAAGCTATCAATTAATAAATTAATTATTTGCCAAGTAACAAAATTTTTATCACTTTATTTTAATTTTTTTTCTTCTTTTTCTCTTTCTTTGCTGCTGCATTCCAGTCCAAGTACATGTCAATTATAATATAATTTTGTTTCTTTTTTTCTTTCCTACTTGCATGTTGCAATGTTTTATCACACCGAGAGAATATTTATTGCGTAATTATTTGACATGAATTGACTTTAATAATCTTGTCTTTTATTTTTTTATTTTATTAATATTTCTTTTAAAGAGTCTTAGTAGTTTGAAGGTCACGTGCATTCTCAAACATGAACAAAATTTTTATTTATCTTTATTGTATTTTAATTTATCATATTATATTTTAATTTTTTTGTACATATTCCTACTTAATCCTGTACTCGAATTACCAGATTAAGTAAATGATTTCATAATTGATTGTATTTTTATTCTATTACACTTCTCTCTATATGTCATCCCAAATGCCTGAGATGAGATAAACCAGATTAAGTATTTAAAGAATGTCTTTTGTGATATTTATTATTACTTATTATGAGATTACTTATACTTATGATATTTATTATTATTGATATTTTTCCTTATTATGTTTCTTACTTATATTGTTTATTATTTACATTGTTAAAATTTATTATTGCTATATTATAAAATGTCTTATTATATTGAATTTGGACAATTAATAAGATATAATTAGACTTCCTTGAAAAGAGATCATGAACATTCCAAATATGACTCTTAAATGGATTTTTGAAACAAACTTTCAACATTGATTTCAAGAAAGTTCTATTAAATTCTTTCATTTCTAGATTTGACATTGTTAAAAAAGAATTCAACGTTATTGTTTTTCATTTTTATGTTTCATTTTTATGTTATTACTATGGGTATTGCTTATATTTTCAAATTACTTTATGATGTGTACTTTAAACAAGATTATATCTTGTATTTGTACGGATGCCTATTTTATTGTATTTAAATTTAAAGTTATTCCACGCATCACCTTAGTGTTCTTAAATTTGAATTCTATATTTATATAAAAAAGAGAAATTAATTTAATTTTTTTTTATTTATTTAGTATCTAATTATTGTTACTTATATCAACAACTTCGTGAGCTAAGTCTGCATCATCTCCCTTTCTGTGAAATTGCAGGTCTCAGACCTACTTTTTCACCCGTCTTTCTGGGAGGGGGGATTTGTAATAAAATAAAAAAATTTTGCGCCATTTTTATTTTTGTTCTCTCTTAGCTTCAATTCTAAATTTGTGGAACATATTCCAATCTTAGTTTCGTAACTTGTAACAGCTAAAATTCTTTTCTTACTTTAGTTATTAATAAATTATTTCTTGCTTCTCAAAAAGGCGGCAGGTATTTCGTAAGCTTTTTACTTTCTGCAATATTCCTGGGATTTTATTTTTTATTTTTAACATCGCGTGACAGGTGTTTCTACGCGTTGCTAAAGGGCTTGCTCTTCCGAGGAAAAAATATAGTTCTTGCCAAGGACCGACTGCTACGACCAATTAGAATTGATCATTTTTGTCCGTTTGAGGCTAGAGTTCATCCTGATTGGTTTTTCTAAAATGATTGACGCAGAGTAGGAGGGCGCTAGTTTGTCGTGAGGATGTGGATTTCTCATTTGGCTTTTCAGGAAGTTAGAATGCATCTCTCCTTTAAACAACTCAGAAGCCATGTCATTTTTCCGAGAATGTCGAACGCCGAGAATGTTGCAGCTTAGTGAGCGAAGGCCGTGGTGATAGATGTGTGGAAAGGTGATCTGTGGAGTAACTTAAGCTCTTGCTCTAAATAATAAAGAACTAAAAACTGAATTTCTTGCATTTTTATTGGAGAAACTCCTACGACAACAAATCCATGGCTTATCCACTTGCCAGAACGACTGCTCATCCCACTATTGAGTCTTAGTGAATAGTGGTGTTCTACAAGCTTATACACTATTATAGAGCATCGCCTTCGTTATTATTACATATATTTTTTATGACTTTAGTTTTTTATTCAGTTGAATAAAAACTGAAACATAAATTCATATTTCCCGAGTCACAAGATACGTGTCTCGTAATGTCGTATTATAAAAATTAATTCTTAATTAATTAATCTCTCATATTTTTGATAATTCTGTCAGTTTCATTTCTCGTTAATGCATAAAATGAAACCAGTCAACCAATTCATGTACTGGATCACTTGTACTTTTCGAAGTAGTCACGATCCATCTGACTAATGAGTGTGAAGTGTTGAGGATTCAATAAGTAGAAAAGCCTTGTTTGTTTGTTTATTTCTTAGCAAGCTTAAACTTGCTAAAATGATGAAGTAAGTGTTTAAATGCATCGTTTGCTTATCAATTTGTAATTAATTATTGTTTCGAAAGAAAAAAAAATATATATATGTCATATTTTCATATATTTTTTTTTTTCAGATTTTGAAAATATTTTTTGTATTATATAGCTGAAAGAAATTAGTTTACATGGCATGGTGTTTTGAATTGACAGTTAGCTAGGATATATAGTAAAGCTCAAAATTAAATGTTGATTAATTTAATCAAAAAAAGAAAATCAGATTTTGTGTGTGTGTGTGTGTGTGTCACATAGTTGCTATTAAATGCAGCAATTCTATTTAATAAAATGTTCCTGGATTTAGATGTATTAAGAAGTATGTACAGAGTAAGAAATAACCATGATTATGAATAAAAATGTCCAATAAAATCTAAATACTTGCACATTGCAGAGTTGGAGATGTTTTTATTGATCTTCTATCTACTCTTTTGCATTACCTATAATTTAAAAAATTAATTTTTAGTTAATACTTATGTTGTTAAGAGCAAAAGTTAAAAAATATAAAAGGAAAAAATATTTTTATAACCTTTTGTTCATAATATTTGCCATTTCATTAATTTTAAAAGAAATTTTTGAAAGTATTCATGACAAGTTATTTCAAAGGCAAATTTTTTAATTTTTTAAATAATGGTTTTGCAATTTTGAAGAACTTTCATATTAATATTTATCTTGAATCTTAATAAAATTTTACCTTCAATTTTTGTTTGATTTTTACCTTGCACATTGTTTAACATTTTGCTTGATTCTTATTTCGTACATTATTTAACATTTTGCTCGATTTATACCTAACATATCATTTCTTCTTTTTTGTTTTTGTTTTTCCTCTGTCTCATGCCTGTTTTACAAATGTGAAAAAATGCCTCAAAACGAGAAGATATTCTAAAAATCATGTAAAATTTTTCGGAGGGAAATGTTTACTACATTGGGTTGAAAGACTGAAACTATATCCCTTTTATTAATGTCAAAAAATGACTGCAAACATGAAAAACCTACCAATCAACCTCCAGATTATTTTTAATTTTGTGTGCTATAATTTCTCATTTTAAAAGTTTGTCAGGTCTGGTACAGTAAAACCTCCCTAAAGCGACCATGTTCCATTCCAAAAAAAATTGGTTGCTCCGAGAGATAGTCTCTTAATGGAGATCATGTATAACTCTTTCGGGTCTGAATTTTTTTAATTTCAGGCATGAAAGAGTTCCTCCTAAAGGAGGTATTCCACCTTTTTTAAAGCAATTTTGGACATCCTATGGATTGATACAAAAATGCAAAGAAAATTTTGGAAGGATAATGAGAGGGGGGAGGGGTGGAGTGACTGGGAAATTTAATTATCAGACATTTTGTCTACTTAAACCCTTGGAGTTTGTTCCTGAATTTTTGTGCAAAAGAAACATAAAATGAAAGATGAGCTTATGTCATACTATCATCAGTCATGTAAATAAAATTGTTCCAAAAGTCATTCAAGGGAAAAAATGACTTTAAA
The DNA here is from genome assembly GCA_964019185.1 of Maratus speculifer. Taxonomy (NCBI): domain Eukaryota; kingdom Metazoa; phylum Arthropoda; class Arachnida; order Araneae; family Salticidae; genus Maratus; species Maratus speculifer. The sequence continues at coordinate 5,843,902 of CAXHSM010000001.1, forward strand.
AATTCAAAGTGAAAGTAAGTTTCTTTTTTGTGTAATTTCTATTATACCTTTTTTTGAGATGTATTCCTGAAACTAAGACCAATTTAGCACAGCAATTGTTTTCTATTAAAAAAAAAGGGGGGGGGGAATTCACATCTAAACCAATCAGAGTAATATTTGTTTTGGAAAATTAATGACTGTACTTCACATAAGTTGATCAGATATATTTGAATTTACACCTTTAACAGTGTAAATATTTTCTAAGTAAAATAAAATAATTATAATAACAATCATACATGCAGTTACATTAAATTTAATTGTATAAGTAGCAGTTAAACTGACACTTAAATTATAGAAGTTTGGTGTCACTGTATAGATGGGAAAAAATTTCCACCTTTTTTCTCATTTGCCACTTTCGTGCCTGAAATTTTGCTAACAAAATTATTCTTACTGAAATAATGTTAATCATTGCTTATCAAATAGACTTTGAGTTTAAAGATTATCTGTTTGTCTTAAATCTAATGAATGTACTTATTTTGTGAGCTATTCAATTCATGTTGATATGCTAATAAGTTAAGGAAGAGTTTTTGGAGACGTTTGGGAAATATTGTATTATAATAGGTTTTAACAGATATTACAGCTTTCTTATGCTTTTTGATTGTTAAAAACACATGAGTCGTTCAGAAAAGTAACCTATATTTTAAATTTAAACAGTGAAATATTTGTATAAAATAAAGGAATCGTCAGCAGTGCAAAGAGAATTAAGTAGACTTTTATTATTATTGTTATTACTAAGTGTCAAAACAAAAATAAAGTCACAATAAGAAAGGCATAACCATATACTGTCAATTCTGTTTGAGAAAGTGTAACACTCAATGAAAAGACATGTACTATTAACAGTGTTCTCGCTGTCGCTCACCATTACGCCAAATTGCAACTAAATTCTTCATTTGGCAACTAAATAAGCGATTAGATTCGCCAAATTGCTAGTGCTCAATTTTTGCCTTTTTCTTTTTTTTTTTTTTTTTTTCGTTTTCCATATATATTTTTAATATATATATATTTTTAACGTATTTGTTGTGAATAGTGAATTTAGATTAATAACAATCATTGTCGCAGTTATAAAAACTGAGGCTATTTTAAACATATTAAACAAGTTGGAAATTGCACATGAAGCATAGCAAATGAGGTGCATTCGTACGATAACGAAGTTTTAAAAATATTACTCTCAGATATCAATCTCATAAAATTGTAAATAGTGAATGACAATTAAAACACTCATCGAACAATGTTCTCCCTGTACCATTATGTAATGGAATACTTTTGTGTGGCCTTGTAAATCAATAAAAAATTTTCTTTGCATCACAAATTATGTAAAATGTATATTATAATATGTACTTAATAGTTGCATATAAATTTTATTAAGTTCGAATGAGTGTAACACCATTAAAATGCATTTGAAACATTTTTCCGCATTGACCGTAATGTAACGGAATACTTTTGATTCTCCCTGTAATTGATCTATGCACCCAATTATCAAAAAATTTGAAATAACTCGACAAAATTATGTAATAATAATGTATTTTAAATTTCAAACGATTAAAATGCGTTTGAAACTTTTTTCCCCATTGACCATAATGTAATTTAATACTTTTGATTGCCCCTGTAATTGATCTATGAACCCAATTATCAAAAAATTTGAAATAACTCGACAAAATTATGCAATAATTATGTATTTTAAATTTCAAACGATGAAAATGCATTTGAAACTTTTTTCCGCATTAACCGTAATGTAATGGAATACTTTTGATTGCCCCTGTAATTGATCTATGCATCCGATTTTCATAAAATTTGAGAAGACTCGACAGTTTTATGTAATAATTATGTATTTTAAATTTCAAATGATTCGGTTGGGTAGTTTTTGCGTTGTTATACACGAATGGCCAGACAGACGGACGGACTGAACGACCACTATAGGTGCTACGTATTTACATAATTACGAACGCACCTAAAAAAAGGGGGTACATTAAAGGATTTAAAAAAAATTTAGTGCTACACGGCAAATCTATTTTGCTAACATTTTTTTCATTCGGCAAATGTTTTTTATTTTTAATTTGCCAATTTAGTAACGTTGGTTGAATGTCAGCGAGAACACTGACTATTAATAGTACACCAGAAATGAAATGTTTAAAACTGATTGTAATTCTTAAAAAAGGTAACAATTTTGTTACTAAAATTTATTTTTTCCATTAGGAAAAAATATAAAGAATTAAGCATTAAAACATAAGTTAAATACAGTATGGAACCAGTTATCCGAAAAGATATTTCTAATAGACTGATCTTAGAACCTTTGTAGAAAAAAGTGTCATACACTGCCAATTTGACATATATATTGCTTGAAGCAATTGTATAGTTTGATAACAGCATCTAGTATTTGAAATAGAAGCATATTTTAATGTATTTTGGATGTTTTCATTTTTATGCAGAGGAAATAGAAGAATTTTTCTTCTTAAGGGATTCCTATAAATTACCTTCATTCAAACTCTGATTAACTTTTGATATTTCTTTCATCTGATTCTTACTTCAAATAATGCAATTTTTAATTTAAAATTAGAAGTGATACCACAACTACATGTATTCCATAAAGCTTATCCAATGGATGCTATTTTAATGCTCATTCAGTTAACCAGAAAAACCAGTTATCCGGAATACATCTGACCCGAGCTATTCCGGATAAATGGTTCAGAACTGTATATATTTACTATTGCAGTGTTTAAAAATGGAATACATTGGTGTTTGGCTTGATTTTACAATTCTATCTTTTATAATTTTTAATTCCGAGTCCTTTCAAAGTTCAGAAAATAAATAAAATTTTTTTTTTTTTTTTTTTTTTTTTTTTTTTTTGACAACAACATAATGAAGATTTAATTTCTTTATTTCTTTCAGAGTTCCTTAACAGAATGGAGACTGTCATTCATAATCCGAATTAAATTCATTGCCTAAAAAGTCACAATAGAATTTAGATATTTAAAAGTTACGGATATAATAAAAAAAAACCTCTAAACTTAGTTTAAATGTTTGATGAATAATTTATTGGAATTTCTGATAAAACCTTTTTCAAACAACCCGCAAAAAAAATGGTATTTGTTTCACTTTCTTTAAAAAATTGATTGCACATTGAGGGGAGTTCAACTGGGATAGTCACTGAATGGAGGTAAAATAAGTATTCAGTCTATAGGAATAAATTTCGTTCCCTGAAAAAATGGTCTTTCAGGGAGGTGGTCACACAGGGAGTTTTCATTCTATTTATTTCTTTTATAATGATTTATTATAGAGTCATTTTAATGTATCTAAACAGATATTGATAAGTGTTTGAATATAATTTACATAAGCTAAATATGTTATTTGTGTGCATTCTTTTTAGATTTCACCTCCTCAATCTCTTGAAGGATCTATAAAAGAGTTGTTCATCAAGCAAGAAAAGGAACGCTATCAACTCCGTTTGCAGCACCTTATTGAAAGGGTAAAAATGTGTTTTCTGCTTCTTACAATCACCATGGATGCAAGTTATCCATCTGCAGGACGAAAGAAAATGTCCAACAACTGTGTGTGTGGGAGGGGGGGGGGGGGTGCTGGAAAATGAACCTGAGAATTTCACCAACAGTTCTATTAATCAAGAGATAGTGTTAGCAATTTTATCAATTGGTCATTGAAAAAAAAAATTCTAAATTTTTTCTGCGGGTTGCATTTAAATATATATATAATTTTATTGAATGACTATGCAATAATATCTCTAATTTTGTCAATGATGAACTTGGGGGAAAAAAATTGTAAATGTTGTCAGACAGTTTCAGATATTGAAAGTAGAGTATCATCAATTTTAATCCAATTTTAATTCAATTTTATTTAAATCAGTGATTAAATCATGATTTTAATCAATTGACTTACTTTTGAAAATTATTACTTAAAATCAAAAAATTTCTAAATGTTTAAAATGGCATAAAAAAGTATTAAAATCTAAGCTGAATATAATCTTGAAAGTATATGCAGATATTTTTTACTTGTGAATGCACAAAAAAGCTTTAAATAATTGTTTTTTAGCTTAATTCCGTACTATTATAAAAATTCTAGATTTTGTCTAACAAAACATTAAAACATTACATTTAAATCTAATATAACTATAATGTAAAAATTTCTTTTTAGTCAGCAAATTATTTATTCTGTATATAAAATAAACACAGCAAGTGTAGTAAATTTCTGCAAATAAATGAATAAAATAACCAGCATTTTACTTTCTCATTCTGCTTTTGCAATAATAAATTTATTGCAAATATTAGAGTTAAAAAAAAAAAAAAAAAAAAAAAAAAAAGATGAGAATAAGAATAATTTATTAAGTTTAAGTTACTTAAAAAACTAGTACTTTGAAATTTAATGATGTTTTGTCTTTAACCTTTTGTATTAAACACAGTAGTTTTTTGTTTTTTATATAAGGTCATTATACATTTAAAGAAATACACTTATTTCTTTGTTTTTTTTTTTTACTGATAATTCTAGTTTACTCATTATTACATTTAGATATTATATGTTAATTACAATTCTTTTATCCAATTTCATTATAATTTCAATATTCACTGTAACAAATATATCAGCATAGCAAATTTAATTGCATATTTAATAGGAAATTCCTGTTGCAAGAAATATTTTATTATAGAAGTTTTCTGAATCAAAATATATGTATTTGTTTTGAGTCAGATTTACAGCTTTGAATTCCGACAATGTTTCGTCATCAAGTATTTCCCAATAGTTTCTTCCTTTTTTTATCCAATTTCTTCATTTAAGGGGACTTGGTATCCTTTATTTGTCTAAAAAATATTAAAATATTGATTTTCTTGTTTTTTTTTTTTTTTTTTTTTTTTTTTTTTAATTATAATTATTCCTAGTACATTCTGATGAAGTTTTGTAAATATTTGAGTATTAAATGTGATTGCAAAGCGAAAAATGATTTTATTACATTGCTATCCTTTTTAATCCTTTCCAGAGTGAAGTAAATCTGTAATAATTACCTTCTATCAGAATACGTAAATGAATTTATCAGAAAATACAAACTTGCCTATTTTTCAGGTATGCTATAAAAGGAAACATTCTTGGTTCCAGTGAAATTAAAATTAGATGTCCTTTTTTAGGGACACCATGCCAGAAAGTGTTAAATGCTGCAATCTAATTTTACTGAACAATTTCTTAGCATAATCATTTTCCTTCATTGAGTGCCTTATTATTACAGTCGAGTCTCTATATAAAGAAATCCATTGTTCCAGTAAAAAATTCGTTACATAGAGAAATTCATTGTATGGAGAATGATGTTAAAATTCTTATTTAATGCATAAATTTTGTACAAATATTATTTTTTATGTGTTTAATTAAGAATTTGAAATGTTTTACAATAAATATTAACCTAATATTCTATTTCTTAATTATTTAAACAGTTTCAAAAAAGAGAACAGACATTTATTTGAAAGCTAAATGAAAATGAAATAAGGATATTCTGCTTACATTAATTTTAGACAAAGAAATCTGTAATTTTTTCTTTTTTTTTATTTGAAAATTGCTACACTCTCGAAAAAAAAGTTCAAATTTTAGAAAGGAATTAAAAATTGTATAGGGAACATTTTCTTCATTTGAAGTCCTCTCCTATTACGATCAAAAGAACTCGTCATCTCACTGCCTGATGGTTTTACTTACCCATCATACGTAGTATAGGGTAAGTCTTGCAATCGTTTTGAAAGTCGAAAAAAATTTTTTGACGGATTTACACGTTTGAGATAGTGAAGATTCCGAAAAACATATTTTTAGAAAAAAAAAAGTTGCCGTCTGTCTGTCTGTCAGTCTGTCTGTCTGTAAATGCTCTATCTCCCGAACAAATTGAGATAAAGACTTGAAATTTTGTATGTAGTTAGTATGTAAGAATGGGACGAACCCTATTTAATATCAGCAACCTCGATTATCCGGAACTATTTTTTTTGGACTCTCGAAAAATTCGTTCTGATGAAAGGTATATAAAAATTTTCGAATTTTTTTGTTCTAAGGAATGGACGTAAAAGGCAATAAAATAACACGCATTTTGCATATAGAACGCAGTCGATCGGATTATTAGTTGCCGAGATATTTGTAATCCTGTTTTCCACATTCTTCGATTTTTCATGACCCTGTATTTCATTCAAATTTCAATTCAGAGGTATACTTTAATTGGAAATGAGACGCTTAATCTGACGCAATTAATTGTTAGTTAATAGAGTTATTATTTTTGGAGTTATAAGGATGTTTCTTTTACGCAATTTGGTACTACTTGAGTAGTTTGGCGTTTTATATAATTTGTCGAAAATGTTTTATTTTCATATACATATCCATGATGGGTAAGTATTATGGTGGCCCCCAACGACTAGTTTTCTCTTGTTGTAGATTTTCGTTCTCATGTTCATTGTCACACTCACCATCAATGTTCATAACTCTCCTTAAAATATCACTATCATTAGGATACTGTGCAACAGTGAGATTGTCATCCACTTTTAAACAATCAGAGAGAGCAACATTGTCTTCGATACCTCCGCATTCCTTAATTAATTTCTATTTCTTTTAAAAGTCTGCTCAAGTCGCGTCTTCTTCGTTTTCAGAATCCCCATTATACTCTAGTATAGAAAATCTGACCTTTTTGAGGTAATTGTAAATTGTTTTTTCTTGCCCCCATTGATCCCGTATTTATATGTGTAACAATCCAAATGACACTGTTTTGAGAATGATGTTGAAATGTATGCAGGAGGGGGGGGGGGGGGTGAATTTGTTGGACTTAAAGAACAAGAAGATTCAAGGAGAGAAGTAATATAATAAACTCCAGAACTAAATGATAAATCACGAATAAGGGATTGAAAAATTGATTTCATGTGATTTTGAAGCTTTTTAAAAACTGAATAAATAAAGAAAATTTTATGAAAATATTCGTTGTATGGAGATAGCCATTTCGCTATATAGAGACTGTTTTTAATGTAATCATGGGAAAAGTGGACCGTTCCTACTAAAAATTCGTTATATAGAGAAATTCGATGTATGGAGTTTCGTTATAGAGCAGGGTTGCCACGCCACCTGGAAAACCAGGAAAACACTGGGAATTTTAAAATCCCCTCCCAAAACAGGGAAAATCCAGGGAATTTTTTAAAAAAATCCTAAAAAATGCAGGGAATTTTTTTTCTACTATCCAAGCATAGTTTTTTTTCCCCCGGCTTTCATTTTAATAGCCGAATATTATCTTATGATATTTTTTAAGTTAAAAAATAAATCAGTGTTGTGTATTAAAGTTGCCCTATATTTTATGTGTCCTGTATTTTAATATAAATATTAATTTGAATGCATAAAGTAAGTAGTTTTTCTCTTTTCTTTCCTTTTTTATTACTTCAATTTTTGTGATATTATGTTCAAGATAATTGATTTTTAGGTAAGATTCTTTAAAATTTTATATTCTTTAAATTATTAGATACAAAGTTTTTAGATATTTTAACATTCATTTACAAATATTTCAAAGTATTTTTTAGCAGAATGTTTGAGTATCACTTTACTGTTTTTATTATTAATGTAAAATGTGGGATTCAGTAACAAGTGTAACAACTTTAAAGGGCTTTTTCATTTGCTCATATCATATAATGTATTATATTTGTTCAATTAATTGGGTAATGGTAAATTATAAGATGTGTAATTAGCCTACATACACGCATATATTTTTGCGCACTCAACATAGAATAAACGCGTTGCAGTACAGGGAATTTTTTTTTTTTTTTTCCAAGATTAGAGTGGCAACCCTGTAGAGAGACTTGACTGTATTTCAAAAATGTACCTCAAAATGCTTAAATTAAAAGAAAAAAAAAAAAAAAGGTTACTGAGTTTTTTTTAAGTAAAGCAAAGATTACTACTAGGAAATAGTGTAGGACCTTAAATTGTAGCAGTTGACTAATATGTAAATCCATTCTAAATTTTTCATAATAAACCTAATTTTATTTAAACATTGATTGTGTCTGCAGGAGAAATTGGTTCTGTCGGTTGAGCAGGAAATTTTGCGTGTCCACGGGCGCGCTGCCAGAGCGATGAGCAATCAGACGACTCCCCTCTCTGTCTGCACTATCCTGAAAGACGAAGAGATCTACAACACCATTGAGGCAAGTGCATTGTCCTTTTACTGCCTGCATATTTTTTTGGGATGATCTTCGGGGGTCTGTCCAGACTTTTCTCACAGGGTCCTGTTTTTGTGAAATTGTGCATTTTTTTCTTATACTTGTGAAAATTCTAGTCAGAATTTTGTGTATTTTAAATTATCAATGTCTTAGGTTCTATTTTACATAAAAATAGTTAAGAAATATGCTCTTTGGTGAGTTCAACTGCTTATTTACAAGCCAGATTTTATTATTAAATGATTAAATTTATGAAAGGTTCAATTTGAAGGTGAAAAAATTCTGTGAAAGGTCTATTTAAGGGACAAATAATTTTGTGAAAGGTCCTGTTTTGAGATAAAATGTTTTGTGAAGGGTCCTGTTTTGGGATAAAAAATTTTGTGAAGGGTCCTCTAAAGGACCTAAAATTTTCCTAAACATATCCCTGATCTTATAATCTATTTAAAATTAAGGAAGAGTGAAAATGAATAAAAACTCCAACCAACTCTGGCCAAGCATGTAATAGCTTCTTTGTTACAAATTAAAATAAAAAGAAGTTATTTTAATTGCAACCATAGATTAAATAAATATTTCAATCCTTTTTGTTTAAATAGATTTTTTCAGGAAAAAAAATACATATTTTTTTCATTTTTATAAAATTATTAAATAAATGAAAATAACATAAAATCTGGAACTCATTTTATGATAATCATTTTCCTTGAAATCTCTCTTGAACTTGAATGAATTTTGAAATGGAAATGCATCATTTTTTAATTGCATCTTTTTTTGCTGTTACACCCTATCAGTTTTTTTTTAGCACTTTCCAACATAGATGAAAAGTGTTAATTATTTTATTTGGTGAAAAATATTTAAAATATTGATTTCATAGACACTTTCCAATAAAGTATTTATGAATTCAGTTTCCTTATCTGTCCACACTCCAAATTAGAGGTCTGCACGGGCCTGGGCCTGGCCCGTACCCGGCCCGGCGGAATCGTTTCGAATTCTCTAACGGGCCGGCAAAAAAATTGAACGGGCCAGACGGGCCGATAAAAAGAATTTTCGGGCCTGACGGCCCGTTCTGAAGATTTAAGCTGAAACGATAAAATATGAGCTATTTTCAACGAAAATGGTTTTAATGAGAATAAGTATAAATGTGGCCATACTAGTTTGACAGCATCAATATAAAAATGCACAGTGTATCGGCATTGGAGAATTACATTATGTGTAACCCGTTTTAATAGTTTTTTAGCTAACTCATGCCGGTCCCAGATCACGCTTGCATTATTTTTCTACATACAGGCTGGCCGGACCAGTAAGAAAACATGATTTGTAAAATTATTAACAGCGATAAAGAATTTATGTTAGCTTAGTCTTCGGATATATACTTCTTGATGATTTTTAAATTAATTTCTCAATAATGTGAAAGTTTGACACATTTTCTGTTTAATTTTTAATTGTAAAAGTATAAAAGTGATAAGCCTAACTATTGAAGGGATTTGGAATCGAATAGCGTTTTTCATTTTTGGTAAATAAAATACTTGTATAACCTTGTTGAGGTATAATAGTTTCTCAAATGATTGCTGGTTTTTCTCTCTTCCCTTTCTATTGCTTCCGGAAATTCTATTCAAAACGCTAATTATGGCAGCATTTTATATTTGTTTGCAGTATTCTTAAATTGCTTGTATGTATCAAAAAATGGATAACGCCATTCGATTATATAGTTTCTGAATAAAGATATCTGCTAATCTTATGCATTTCTGAGAAAAAAAAAAAAATGAATTTAGAAATGTATCAGAAAGGAGCTTCTTTGAGTTTAAGAATGAATTTGGATTTGAAATCTATAATAAAATGATATAGAAATATATTTATAAATCTTCTTTTGTGAAACAGCTTCAAAATTAACGATGTTTTTAGCTTTCTTTCTTTTTTATTTTATTCTAAACCATATTAATTTTTTAATGAATCTTTATTCGAATGTTGAAAGTAGGGATGGGACGAATAGTCATTTGGCCGAATAGCCGAATACCAAATATTCAGCCAAATATTAGGCCGAATACCAACTTTTTTTTCTCAATAAAGAAAATAAATTTTGATTATATATAATTTAAAAAATAGGAACTCATTAATAATTATTTCTTTTAAATGTGCTTTTAAATGTATTTTTAAATTTGAAACACTTATTTTAACACAAAAAAATTATGAAATTGCATTACATTTTTTTATCTTAATGTACATCAAATTGATTTTCAATAAGTCAGGATGGTAAGATATTTCCATTAAAATATGAAGAATGTACTTCATTTTTACTATCAAATGAGGGACTTTTATCCTTTCTTGCATCCAAAATTAATAATATTCTTAATCTCTCTCTCTCTCAGAACTCACAAGGAGATATTTTCTGAAATATCCTTTAATGAAGTAAATTTGATCATTTAGAGTCCTTAATGACAAGCAAATTCGTAAGAATGAGACTGCTCTGAAATCAGTTGCCAAGCTTTAAATTACAAATTATGTTAAAGCAAAAGGTTATGCTTAAAGTAAAATGCATATAGTAACAAAATCTTTGACATTTGAATTGGCGCATACAATATTCAACTTCAATATTCCATTTATTCAACAAGCATTAAAAGGATAAACAGAAATTGATGACAACATGAATGAAGGAATATGTAAATTAAACATATATACATAATAATGTTACATATTTAAGTTAGTAATTATGCAAATAAATTTTTTAAAGTGAAAACTATAGAATAAAAAAATTGTTCAGTATTTAGAATTTATGTTTAAATACTTATAAAACCATCTTTTCATAAAGTAATTTGTTTCATCTAATGCGTATCTAAGTTTGCCACCAGTTCTGTTTTCAGATGTACCATTGTATTTGGAATAGTGATATGTGATATCTAATTATAAAAATGAATCTTCGTTAATACACCTAGTGAATGAATTTTTTCATTTCATACTTTACAGAAAATAAGTTATGAATTTCTTACGAGTCTTTTTTATACGTGCATGGAATTTGCAGACATTAATAAATATTCAAGTGTTTTAGAATAAGGCAGTGTTTTTCTTTTCTTTCTTTTTTTTTTTTTTTTTCTATAAGTGTTTTTATATCTTGAATTGTAATAGATCATTCTTTAATGAAGACACTTCCCGTACAATTAAATCTCCAACTTGGCAGCATTTTCTAAAATATCACTAACTTTTATAGGAAATACAGAAAGGCTGTGTATTTTTTAGCAATTGAATAAATGTATATTTTGCAAGTAAGAATGAGAATGACTTCATGAATGAAGTAGCCAATTTGGATTACAGAAAAAAAAAATTGCAAGAAATGAAATTCTTTAAATCCTAAATTTATTTGGTAAGATATCTTTCACTATTCGGCGAGATTTTACCAATATTCGGCCAGATATCTCTAAATATTCGGCTACAGGTATTCGGTCAACAAGCCTTCAATATTTGGCCAACCGAATATTCGGCAAAAGGGCCGAATACCGAATAGTGGCCGAATATTCGTCCCATCCCTAGTTGAAAGCCTAAGAATCTAAGTAATCTTAATGTTGTTAATGTGTATTTGCTGTAAAATCATTCCATAGATATGTATGCAGTATTCTTTAAAGGAATCTTAGTTATATGATAAAAATCTGAATTTTTTAGAAATTGTAGAAATTGTAATGGGTCGGGCCTGTTTTCACTGATTTTTGTACGGGCCGGACCTAAAATATAAAAATTTAAACGGGCCGGGCCCGGGCCGAACTTTTGAGTTTTACAACGGGCCGAGCAGGGCCGAAATAACTTTCCTACGGACTGGGCCTGGAAATTCCGGCCCGTGCAGACCTCTACTCCAAAACTCATAAATGGATTTTGATTTCTATGCTATTAGGTTTATTGTGGTATGTTCGCTGTTGGAAACAAATTATGCAGTTTTTATAGACAACTCAAAAGAATTTTGTTACATCATGATCTGTAGGAAAAATTGTCTACAATGTATAAAAATTGTTTTCTTTAGAATTTATATTATTCGCATATTTTTATTATTATAGACATGCTTAAGGCTTCTTCTTCTAAAAATATTTTTAAGACATGCTCTTTTTCAGAAAAATTTACCAGGAATTATTGTTTTTATCTATAAATAATTTTTACATGGATTCCTTCAATCACAAGATATGGCTTTGGTTGGGAGACAGATATATGTACATCCTATAAAGATGTACTGCTTACAATTTTTAATGCATTTTCTATTAAAAATATCTACCACACCATTTAGCTTCATTTCGTTTTAGACAGTCAGTTATTTAATGAAACAAAGATTACTATGTGAAAATAGTAATAGATATTCTGAACAAGAAAAACATAATGAATTAATAACCCTAATAAAAAGTGTGCATATCAATACCACTATGTGCAATGGGATAATATTCTTAAATGTTTTGAAGAATGGCGCCCTGCACTGGCTTGCACTAAGTATGAATTTGGCAGAATATCGAGTGCAAAGTATCATTTACAGGATCGCACAAATGAGTGCAATCATAAAGTAGTTTATGAAGAAATATTGTTTGTTGCCTATTTTATGGGATGTTACACTATTTTTTTACATAATAAAGTTTATGTAATTATTAATCTATCTAATCCAGCATCTATATCTCAATGCTGGTTTTAAAAAGCTAATGTTTAAAAAATATCTATGGATAAGTTGAAATGTTTTTGAACTCCTGAAATTTTCTGTCGGACTTAAAAGCTTTTAAATATTTTTCATTCATATCTATTTTAAGGTGAGAAACTGATTGCAGCATCTACTACTTAAAAAACTTTTCCATTAGTACATATGCTGTATAAAAAAATTAAGATTTTTTTTTTTTTTTTTTTTTTCTTTTTTTTTTTTAAGCAGTAATTATTGTACTACATTACTTACTTTAATAAAATTGATGTATATTGAAAGCACTGTCTTTTATTTAAACGAGTTTCATTCTACTGTAAATGATTTGTTCTATTTACTACTAGCTTAAAAAGTTTAAATAATTAAAAAATAGGCTGGTTAAATTGAAATAGATAACTTTTCAATTAATTTTGGATAAAATTTCTTATTTTCCTTTAGCTAATAGTTGAAGATCTTTAGATAGGTGTCATGTGTGATCTTGGCTAAAAAACTAATATAATTATTAATTTAACATTTATAATTAATTTGTATAGGTCTGATGGAATTAATTTACTTAAGATAAGGAGATATTCATTGTACCTTATAAAGTTGAAAGTTATATGGTAAATTCTTAAAGTATAACAGTTTCTTCTATTTCTTTCACTTGGAAGAAACCTATTTTGTCTGACCAGTTTTTTCTACTGTTCAAGAAACTTACCCTGAATATTGAATATGAAAAATATTTGATGGAAGTGCATTTTAATTGTTGGTTTACAAATTTTCGCTTTTTCACAGACCTATCAAAAGAGGGCTTATATTAAAGGGGTTTAGTTATAAAATTATAATGAAATAAAGAGCATCTTGAAAAAATTGTACTAGGTCTTTTTTTATTAGAAAAGCATAGTATATTTGTTTTACATAAAATTATGTTTTTTAAGTATCATTTTTGCCAATATTGGCTTTCTGTTGTAATTCAGTTTCTTTAACTGCAAGAAGTGATTTATTTATATTATGTTATTTTTTTCATTTAGGATGATAAAGACAAGAATGTCCGATCTCGATACAATGGCAGATTGTTTTTATCCTGGTTGCAAGATGTTGATGACAAGTGGGAAAAAATAAAGGTAACGGCACTTTGCTGTTATTATTATGATAAAAAGTAACGTTATTATTTTACTATCCCGTCGACCAAAAAAGCTTTTGCCAGACTATAAGATTAAATGCCAGTCATTACTGATCATAAATGTCGCATTCACTTGAAAATAAATAATACATAAGTTTGTTGCATAAAGTATTTTTAACTCAGCATTTTATTTGCAATTTCATTAATGTTTTACAGACTTATTTGTGCTTTTATTATTTAAAATTAAAATTGTCTGAATTATTATAATTTATAAAATTAGATTTTTCTATATTTTTTAAACTTTATTATTTTATGTTTTTGCTCTTGATTTTTCTTTTTCCTCTCGTATGTTTCAAGACGCAATCCTTATTTAGGATAGCTAAAATTATTCTTAAATTTTAATAAATATGGCAAAATTTCTTTATTGTTTTTCTAGTAGTTTCATCACTAAATACAGTAGACTCCCTCAAATGTAAACAATGAGATATTTAGTTGGACAAAATTTTAAATCAATTCCATATGTATTTTATTTTGTATTTTTTGTTAATATTGCTAAATTTATATCTTTTCTTGAAGGAAAAATAAATTTATTTCTGAAAAAGTTCAAATCAAATATATTTCTGTATTAATCAAGCTTTATTTGATTATTAAGTCTGGCTAAACCTGAAATAAAACTTCCTTATTTTATTATTATTATATGTAGTCATGTAGCTTTATGAGGCAAGACAAGTTTCAATGAGTAATTTAGGGAAAATATATTACATCTTTATAATGAATATATAACAATACATTATTGATTATTAACTCAACCTTTGCTTTTAATATTTTAATCACTTTAAAAATTATCTAATTTTTTATTATTTAAATATTTTATTATGTTGCAAACATTCATTACAGTTTTGACTGCATTATTAATTACATTCAAATAGCTGTTTAAAATATGTAAACGAAACAATGACCAGGAATCAGCACAACCTCTGGTTCCAAGCTCTGCAGATTTGAAGGAGTCTACTGTATTTTATTTTATTTTACATTTTGCTCTTGAATTTTTTTTCCCTGTATATTTCTGAGTTTAAAGAAGAAACCTTTATATAGGGTAGCTAAAATTATTCCTAAATTTGAGTAAATAAGGTAAAATTTCTTTATTATTTATGCTAGTTTCATCGCTGCATATAGGATTTTGAATTGTGCCGTAATCATGTCCCTTTTTTAGGTGCGTTTGTAATTATGTAAATACGTAGCACCTATTGTTGTTGCTCAGTCTGTCCATCTGTCTGTCCGTGCGTCTGTCTGCATATAACAACGCAAAAACTACCCAACCGAATCATTTGAAATTTAAAATACATAATTATTACATAATTTTGTCAAGTCATTTCAATTTTTATGAAAATTGGATGATTAGATCAGTTACAGGGACAATCAAAATGATTCCATTACATTACGGTCAATAGGGAAAAAGTTTCAAATGCATTTTAATCGTTTGAAATTTAAAATACATAATTATTACATAATTTTGTCGAGTTATTTGAAATTTTTTGATAATCGGGTGCATAGATCAATTACAGGGGCAATCAAAAGTATTGAATTACATTATGGTCAATGGGGAAAAAGTTTCAAATGTATTTTATACGTTTGAAATTTAAAATATTTTGTCGAGACATTTCAAATTTTATGAAATTTGGATGGATAGATCCATTACAGGGACAATCAAAAGTATTCCGTTACATTACGGTCAATGGAGAAAAATGTTTCAAATGCATTTTAATGGTGTTACACTCATTCGAACTTAATAAAATTTATATGCAACTATATGTAAGTACATATTATAATATACATTTTACATAATTTGTGGTACAAAGAACATTTGTTCTTGATTTACAAGGACACACAAAAGTATTCCATCACATAATGGTATAGGGAGAACATTGTTTGATGAGCGTTTTAATTGTAATTCACTATTTATAATTTTATGAGATTGATATATGAAAGTAATATTTTTAAAACTTCGTTATCGTACGAACACACCTCATTTGCTATGCTTCATGTGCAATTTACAACTTGTTTTCTTCTTGTTTAGGGCGCCATGTTACTGCGACACCACAATGAAGCCGAATCTTTGCATGCCGTTCAAAAACTCGACTGGGAGTGGAAGATGAAAGAGCTGGCCATGTGTGATATGAAAACGTCGCCTGTCATCGACGACATTTTTGTTCCCATGGTCCATGTCAGTGATGATTTTGATCTCCTGCCTGCATGATATTCTAAGGAGGAGGAGGAAACCTAAAAACTACCTGCAGAAACTCTATGAAAATAAGTTTAAAAAAACGATCAATCGTGTTAAGATTGAAACTCCATGCCTAATCTTAGTCAAGTATATCCAGTCACTTAAAAAATATGTGATGAAATATCTGTGTTTTGTAATCATTGAAATAATACAGTCAAATTTTGCTGTGTCTGTTCTACAAGCGGCCAAATCATACATACTTTCAGATGGAACTTTTTTTTGTTTTGCCCTTTATGTGTTTGCTGATGCAGTTACTGGCTTAATCTCATAAAAGCGCTTTTTTTATATCATGAGTTAATTGTACCATTTGTATCATACAGATATTCAATGTTATTCATTTGTTCCTGATTTTGTGAAATAGTTTACAATATTCAATGTAAGAAACAGTCAACACAGTTTACAAATTTTTTTTTTTTTTTTTTTTGTAAGAATACACATTATTACGGATGTAAATTTTCCATGTGAGTGAAAAAAGTCTGAGCCAGATTTCGAACCAGGGATCTGAAACCGCCAATGCTCTGCCAACAAAGCCATCTTGTTATAAATTAATGTTATATAGTTTCATATGCAGTTTCCATATATTGACCTTCGATTCATTCTGTTGAGCTGATCCATAGTAGCAGATCAGATTGTGTGATTGCAGGGTTCGATTTAAGCGGTATCGCATCATAGTTTGCGATTCAAATTTAACTAAAATGCGATCCAAGAAACGCATTAAATCGCAATCATTGCGAAGCATATTTCCCACACCCTTTGTTTTGTCATGTACACTTAAAGTTAAAATTTAAAGATGTTATCATTAATATCATGTTTAAAGTGAGTTATCATTTATTTTTTATTCTTTGTATAATTTTATTTACTTTCATTTATGCTTTTAATTAAATATTGCTTAAAAAAAAAATAATAATAATAAAAATTGTAAATTTTCAAGATTTAAAAGTTACATTAGCTATTTTTTACTTGCTATGCAAAAGTGTCTAATTGCTATTCAAAACTAATTTTGTATAGCAGTTACTGCTATGCAACTTTCTTTTTCTAAATCGACCCCTGTGTGATTGTTAAGGTTATTTTGGGAGGGAAGTCCTCCAGTGTTCTTGTCCGGGCTAGCTCAGTTGGAAGAGCATTGGCGGCTTCAGATCCTGGCCTGGACTTTTTCAACCCACATGAAAAATTTACATCTGTTATAATTGATTTACCAATTGGAAAATCGTGTTACAAATTAATCTAATGTACACATTATTAGCTTAAAATAACATTTGACACTATTTACTAGATTTTCAAATGAAGGGGAGTACTTACATATTATTCAGGCCAGGTCA
Source organism: Maratus speculifer (assembly GCA_964019185.1). NCBI lineage: Eukaryota > Metazoa > Arthropoda > Arachnida > Araneae > Salticidae > Maratus > Maratus speculifer. Next base: position 5,861,441 of record CAXHSM010000001.1, read on the forward strand.
CTGTGCCAATAATGCCTCAAAAATATTAATTATAGTAACCCTTTTATTTTGCTTTCTTTTCTTTACATTCATATTAATTTGTTAAGCCATATTAACCCCTTAATTGCCGAAGCTCTAAGAAAAAAATCTTCAACGTTTTTTCAAAAAAAAAAAAAAAAAAAATGCCCCCACAAATTTTGAAAAATAATCTTCCCTTTATTTAAGGGTAAAAGTTGCGTTTTGTTAATAAAGTAAAAAATTTAACTCAAAAAAAGTGGTTGTACGATAAGTAATTTCAGCAATATGCATTTATTTGAGCAAGACGTATATATACGCCTGGGGCAGTTAAGGGGTTAAAGGCAATGGAGAGAGAAGTATGTATATGCGTACAACTGTATAATATTTTATGGTATTCTTGATACAGTGTATATTTATATTATATAATCATGTATGGTACATGTATGTATTATATTCATGGATGGGCCTGACAAACTACTGAAATAAATCTAATATTGTTTATTAAGCCATCAATTGGGTGTTAAGTTTTAGATCATGATGTTAAGATTAACTTCAGATTAAAAATGTTAATAAACGTAGTTACTCTTCTAAATTATTCTTTTGAAGGATTTTAGTCTGTTTTTATGCTTTTTTATCATATGAAACAATTTTATGTAGAGTTATTATTTTGAACCTGATTTGTGATCGATACCAATCAACAAAATTTGTTGATTGACAAACCTTATTGGCAACTTATCTACCTGGCCCAAATAATAAGTAAATACCTGTGAAATTTTAGTTACACTAAAAATTGTTTTTTTTTTTTTTTTTTTTTAATTTATTTATTTTGTTAAAATTTTTTACTTGCATTATAACGGGATTGAAATGCATATTTACAATGAATCTAAAATTTTGTCCCATTTGAAGTATAGTTGAAGGGTCTAGCTATCCACATAATAATTAAAAGCTACAATTAACGAATAAAATTTTTTTTTTTGATATAGGACAGGAATAAGTACGAAACATAACCAATGGATCCATAAATGTAAAGTCTTCCTATGCTTTGATTCAAATACATATTGAAAGTGTTCATTTTGATTACATGGCAGGTTTTATAAAAATTTAGCTACACATTACTCAATCCGATTTTGAAATTAAAAGTATGTGAGTATTTTTTAACATTAATATTTGTCTTCCTTGGTTATTATTTTTTTTTTTTTAAATAAGCTTGAATCATTTTTGATACTTTATCTACTTTCAAATGTTGATAACGTCATTTTTTCCATACGAAAAAAAAAAAAAATCTTTTAAGTATTTTAATTGGTTTTTGTTGATGCTCTTTAGTTTATCATTTATTTATTTATTAAACATTGTAAATGTTCTTTGCAGAAGTTAAAAATGTTAATTCTTGCCTATAAATTTCCTAAAACACATTTCAATGACTTTAAACCAATCCTTTTTTGTTGATGCACTTTGTTGAATTATTTATTTGTGGGTGGAAGGGGATGCCATTTTTTATTTCCTGAATTTGGAACGGTTTAAAGTAAAATTAGGGTGTTACCGAAAGTTGTTGATGCGAGACTGTTTTTTTTATGTAGAAAAATTGTTCATGTTTGAGTTTTATTTTTGCCGTTGTTTTAAAATGCAATGCTTGTTCAATTTTGTTGTTATTTTTCTGGTATTTGAATAAGATTTGTAAAATGACACCTGTCTTTAATATTATTTAGTCTATTGGGTGAATTAGCTATCTTTTGTTATGTGTATCTATGTATTTAAAATGGTTTCTATCTCTTTGTTTATTAACTGTACTCATAAGTACCATAAAAATTACTTATTATAAAATTCTTTTAATAGGTCAATAAGTTGCGATGCTGTTTAGAATGTCGTAATCCTTCTGGATTCGCGCCAAGCCCGGAACAATATTATTCTGTTGATATTTTATTTTATTTTCATTAAGATTCAATCAAATGGAGAACACTTTTTATTTTTAATCTTGACATCACATTCCAAGATATTTTAAGGATCTCTCCTACATTTAATAGACAGAACATAATTTAGTTAAGCTTCAATTTTAAGCTCACATTTTCACACACACACATTGATTCAGAGACAAAATATATAGAAGTGATTTCAGTTCGTTTCACAAATGGGAAGTTCCAAAACTTGCAGCGACATCTACATTTTATTTTAATTTACACACATTTTTGACATAGAATGAGTTACAGATACATTACTTTATTTTGTTCCAAAAGCATTATTAATTACTCAAAACAAAAATATTTTGAAAAGGATGATTTCTTTTGCCTTTGCATCTTTCCTGGCGCTGAGCGAGGGGGGTGGGGATTTTTTAATGCAGAAAGATTTATTATATAAATCTTTTAATTTAGGTTAAACAATTTACATAAAATGCTTTATAATGTAAAATTTTCATAATTCGGTAGATAAAGGGTTAAATTAAATAGTAATGAGGGTGTCTAATTTGCTGCATAATTATTAAAATCCAATTTTCTTTCAATATAAAATTACTTTTTATTTTTTTAAATAATGCATTGAAAACAAATAAATGCTTGGATTCTGAATTGCAAATTTTTATTTTGAAATGTCACATTGAATATCATTGGCTCAAAGGAACTGGATTAAATCTTGTCAATGAGGTTATTCTCCTTCCTTGTATGTGTACAATTTCTCCCCTTTTAGTTTACAGTCTGGAACCATTTATTTGGAAACAGCTAACCAAAAAGATATATCTAATAGACTGATTTTAGAATCTTTGTCGAAAAAAGTGTCACACACTGTCAGTTTGACATTTACATTTGCTTGGAACAATTGTATAATTTGATAACAGCCTCTAGTATTAGAAATATAGTTATATTATAGATGTTTTCATTTTTATGCTGAGAAAACAGAAGAATTTTTGTTCCCGAGGAATTCCCATAAATTACCTTGTTTCAAACTAACATTTAATCTTACTTGCTTCTGATTCTTAGCTCAAGTAATCTAATAATTAATTTAAAATTAAAAGTAATATCACAGCCATACATATCCCATAAAATTTATCAAATGGATGCTGCTTTTATTGTCCAACCAGTTATCTGGAATATATCTGACCCCCAACTATTCTGAATAAATGGCTCTGTACTGTATATTAAAAATGATATTTTCTCTTTTATTTCTTCATTTAAGTGTGTAAAAAGATAGAATTAACGAGGGAACTTATTTTAGTGTTGCTTGCACCTCTCATTGAGACTTGGTGCACTTTAAAGCCCTCTATTAGGAAATTAGAGAATTGAAAAAAAAATTCAGTCATTTTATAGTCTTATTTTTATGCTGTGATTTCGGTTTTTGCAATTTTATTACTGTTATTGATGCACTGTCTTATTTTGCCCGACTCTTCACTCACTTCAAATACACTGACTCTGTAATGTATGTTTTAAATTTAGATTTTTTTTTTTTTTTCCATATAATAGCTGCCCATAGATTTGACACTGCAGGTGCTTTGGAGTGAGTGAAAAGTTCCCTGAAGTAATGCCAGAGGAACTGTTTTTATTAATTATTTTTAGGTGTTGCATATTATATAAAAAAGGTCCATAAAGTTAAGTTCTTTGGCACAACATTTTTTTTTTTCTCTCTCTCTCTGCTATTTCTTTATAATTATTTGCATTCATTTTTAAATTATGCTTTTGGTAGCATTGCTCCTATTTGAAGCTATTAAAATTTCAAGTGTGACTCTAAAAAAGGCCCTCACTAATTTATTTATTATTATTTTGGTACTACTTTATTATCCCATCGACCACAAAACTGTCGCCAAAGTATAAGATTAAATACCAATAATGAATGATCGTGAATGTCATAATCCAATGACATTATATACCATTCGCATGTTTAAAATGTCACTAAGTGATTTTTATTTGGCCTTTGTATTTTTATTAAAATTCTAATCTTTTTGTTGTATCATTACTTAAAATAAATATTATGTCAATAATTTAATTTGGCTAATAGTTTGGCAATTTATATTATTGGTGAAATGGGTCGACAGGATAACCAAGTAGTACTATTTATTATTTTATTTTTTTTTAATCTCACAATCTAAAAGGAACATGTGTGCCAAATTCAAAGTCAATTCTTTTTTCAAGCCATGCTGTTTAAAAAAAAAACCCCACAGAATTCAATGGAAGTTGTTTCTCTCGAGTGTAACAATAAAACAGAATTGAGGCTGGTACTTCTTGACTTGGATGAAATTTCTTGTGACATTTTGTTTCTGCTTTTGTTTGTTGGATACAATTAATTGACTTCCAATACCTGGCCTGAAATCATTTGCATATGCAGTGCTAAATCAAATATTCAGATTTAAAAAATAAATACATGTATTGTAAACTTAACAAACATAGCAAACAAATTATAGTTTCTTGTGGCCTTCATAATCATTCTCAAAAACATTCAGACCATAAATATATTTTTTCTTTTATTTTTTTAATTCTTGCTTTTTTTCTAAATTGCAGTTAAAATAATAATCCAATTTTAAACAAAAAATAATTCTATTTACTTTTGGTTGGTTAGGTGAATGTATTCATTTGAAAACAGGGTTTTTCTGTATTTAATGTCCGTTTCTGTTTAATAATGTGTTAGTCATGTATATGCCTAGAAATCAAAATCCTGAATGCTGCTTGTGTCTCATCTTGTTTTTCATCATGATTCCATTTGCTTGTGTAAAAAAAAATGTGATTGTACAGTTTGATGCTGGATGTAAATAAAGTTGTTTTGTAACAAATTTTTAGTCCCATAACTGCATGCATATACAGTAGACTCCCTCAAATCCGCACAGCTTGGGACCAGAGGTTGTGCGGATTTTAGAATTTTGCAGATTTCTGGTCATTGCTTTGTTTACAATTTTTAGAATGCAATTAATAATGAAATCAAAAGTATAATGAATGCTTGCAATATATTAAAATAAACAATAAACTAAAATAATAAAAATTTAGATAAATTTTAAAATGATTAAAATACTAAAAGCAAAGGTCAAATTAATAATCAATAATATACTATTACTAGCTGACCCGCCCGGCGTTGCCCGGGTCCGTATTAACAATATTAGACGAACTTGAAATTTGAATGATTTTATCATTAACTCGAAACATGCAGAAATGCATTGTCTGAAATACGTGGCCACTGACTGTGTGAAAAATCGGTTTAAAAAAACAGCTAATGTTAAGCTCTAAAAATACTCAAAATGAGCGATGAGAAATGTGGGAGGGAATATGTGTCCAACGACTGCGTGATTTTCGTGTTAAAGTGTTGATATTTATCAAAAATCACTGTTAAGTCACGTAACTAATTATTTTTTTCACATAGAAATCCCAAGTGAAATATTTTGAATTTCAAACTAATTATATCACTCTTAAATCTGACTATACCATGAATGAAATCGATACTCGCTCGTAGCTAAAGTGTTGGTGTGTAGTATTATAATTTCAGAGCTATTTAACAAAAGTAAGTGTTATTTTTAATCAAATCATGCATAATGTCTACTCTATGGATAAATTCCTAACCGTAAACTTTTTTACCGTAACCATAACCTGCCTGTAACCTGTCTTTGACTTAACAGTACCTTACCGTAAATTAAATATAACATAAATGTGACCTAGCCTTCACTTTATTGTAACATATCCTTATTCTAACCATAAAACAAATGCGATTTAACTTTAACCTAACTTTAACTTAACCGTGACCTAACTGTAACCTAACGGGATATTAAATATAATCAAAGACTTACCATAATGTAATTGCAACCTAAATGTTACCAAACCATATATTGGTTTCATGTCCATGGAAATTATTTTGTCTTGTTCGGATCTGGTTATGATTCATTAGAACATTTTTGTCGGGTTCAGATTTTAGGTATTTTTTGATATTGAGTTATAATGTTCGGGTCGTATTCATGTCCATTTTTTTTTCCTTGCTCGGATACAATTATGGTTCTTTGGAATATTTTTGTCGGGAACAGATTTGTTTCAATTCAGATTTCGGCTTTTTCTTCAAATGGAATTTTTGGGTTCGGGTTTTCTTGCGTGTTCACGGAAATTATGCTGCCTTGTTCGAATAAGAACATGCTTCACTGGAATATTTTTTTTCAAGTTCAGATTTGGTTCAGTTCAGATTTCGTGATTTTTTTCTAGAATTTTTTTAGGTTCAGATTAGGTTCAGTGAATGGAAATTTTTTGTCTTATTCAGATCCGGTTACGATTCTTTGGAATATTTTTTATCAGGTTCCGATTTGGTTCGATTCAAATTTCAGGTATTTTTTCGAATATAATTTTTAGGTTCGGATCTCGTTCATGTCGACGGAAATTATTTTGTCATACTCGAATCCAGTTATGATTCTTTCGAATATTTTGGTCGAATTTAGATGTGGTTTAGGTCAAATTTCAGTTTTTTTCAAATCGAATTTTTTAGGTTTGAGTCGGGTTTATGTCCATAGAAATTATTTCGTCTTGCTTGGATTGGGTTATAGTTCTTTGGAATATTTTTGTCAGGTCCAGATTTGGTTCAATTCAGATTTCGAGTTTTTTCTTCAAATATAACTGTTGAGTTCGGGTCTTCTTGCATGTTCAAGGAAATAATTCTGTCTTGTTCGAATAAAGACATGCTTCACTGGAATATTTCTTCCAAGTTCAGATTTCGTTCAGTTCGCGATTTTTTCAAAGAAATATTTTGGGTTCGGATTCTGTTCATATCCATGGAAATATTTTGTCTTGTTTGGATCTGGTTGCGTTTGTTTGAAATAGTTTTGTCAGATTCAGATTTGGTTCGATTCAAATTTTAGGTATTTTTTTGAATGGGAGTTTTAGGTTCGTATCGGGTTCATGTCCACGGAAAATATTTTGTCTTACTCGAACCCGGTTATGGTTCTTTCGAATACTTTGGTCAGATTCAGATGTGGTTTGGGTCAAAGTTCAGGATTTTTCAAACGAAGATTTTTAGGTTTGAGTCGGGTTTATGACCATGGAAAGTATTTTGTCTTGCTGCGATCGGGTTATAGTTCTCTGGAATATTTTTATCGGTTTTAGATTTCGTTCGAGTCATACTTCGGGTTTTTTTAAAGAAAATATTTAGGTTCGGGTCAAATTTCATGCCCACGAAAATTATTTTTCCTTGTTTGATTTGGGTTATGCTTCACTTGAACATTTTTGCGGGATTCAGATTTGGTTCGGGTCAGTTATCAAATCCATAGTTTTTCCCAAACAGAATTTTTAGGTCAGGGTCGGGTTTATACTCACGGAAATTTTGTGTATCACGGATCGGAGTGTGGTCTGTTTTTTTTTCTGGTTGGGATCGGGTTATGTTTAAATTAGTCTAAACATTTAGGTTATAATCAGTTTTGCTACTATTCTTTTTATGGCTATTTCTGGTAGATAATTTACTTTGCTATTTGATAATTTATTATGGTGAATGAATCGTTTGCGGATACAAACAATTGTACGCCAAACAGCTATTTTATTTTTGTTTTAAAAACAAATTAAAGCCATATTACAATTTTAAATTATTAGAACAAATTTAAATTTAATCAATGATTAAAAAAATAAACTCATAGAAAAGTGTTGTGTAATGGTTTTTACTGCAACATAGCTAATTACTCATACATTCTAATATTCGAAATGCCAAAAATATGCGTATGTATATAGTAAAAAGGAATTAATAGAGTGGCTGTATAATGTCTTGGGGTGACGCAAAAAATGTAACTCTAAAATCCGCGACATTAAGAAGCACCAACAAAACCATGTGCTTTGAAACTCCGATCAATTCAAACTGGTTTAAACCAGTATTTCTTTGTTTTTGTTTTTTACCTTTTAAACTGTTATTGAATAGATGATTAAAATTTCGTTTAAAAAATAACGTTTTGTGCCATTATTGCCTGTAATACACAATCCTTATGCCTGAAAGATACAATTAGATCAATCATAGGCAAGAATTATTTGATTATTTTTATCATATGACTTTGAAATATCAATATAGAAGCATCATTTAAGACTTTGCTTGAAAAATCAACATTCTTTCGTTAATGTCTTAAAATCGTCTGCACTCTGAAATCTAGATTTTAGATTAATATTATTATTTAAGTGTTCATGCATGATTTTAAAAGAATCTTTTCATCACTATATTTTATATATTGACATGGAATTATAAATATGTTGTTAAATCATAAACATTTTTCATCTACGTTATAAAGTATTAAAAATGTCTGAAAAAAAAGAGAAAACTTTTAGTAATACAATTTTTTACTTCAAATCATATGTTTTCAATATTTTATTTAATTTTGTTTTGACATTTAATTATTTTTAATTTTCCAATTTCAATTATTTTAAAAGCAAACATTTATTTTAATAAATAATATAATAGAAAAAAAACATTTAAAAAAATTATGATTTCTTCGTAAAATATGCTTCAGCTGTAATTCATTTCTTCCAATCCGTCTTATTAATACAAAATTCCTTCCTCGTGCTTTATTTTGAGACATTAAAATTTCAGCGATAAATGGTTTCCTCTTGCAAACCTTTCTTTTTTTCGGTTTACTTCGCCACCACCTATCTTTTTCCTCCATGGCGTACAGCAGCTGTGATTTAAAAAAAATCCTCATTTAAACTGGCAGTTTGCCAGTCTATGAATTTTAAAGGTCAGTCTCAGTTTTTAAAATTATTTCTGCGAAAATTTTATGCAACCAACCAACCATAAGAGAATGAAAAGGAAAAAAGCTAAAAAAAAACGATTTTTTATGAGAGTGAGTTTTGGAATTTAATTAATTACTCAGTTAATAAATAGAATTTTGAAATTCTGAGCGTCAGGTGCATCAGGAGAGATATTGGGCTACTCTCGGAAAAATTTTGAGCTTCGTACGTACCGTAGTTTTCGCTAACTATCGCAGACACACACACACACAGAGCGATTTGTTATTTTATTAATATAGATATATTCATTTATAAAAAGAGAAAATGTGTTTTTCCTAAATTATTCAATGAAACTTGCCTCATAAAGGCACATTACTAATTCACATCAGTATCGTAAAATATGGGAGTTTTATTTCATGTTTAGCCAGACTTAGTGACTAAAAAAGCTTGATTGATACATAAATATATTTGGTAAGATTGTGATTACCAATGATATCACCAATATCTTGAATTTTTTTTTTTTCAGAAATAAATTATTCTATCTTCATGAAAAAAATATGAATTTAATAACTGTAACAAAAATTACAAATTAAAAAATATATGGAATTGATATAAAACTAAAAAAGTCAAATTTTGCATCTACATCTAAACTGAATGTTTCATTGTTTACATCCATAAATTATGTGCAGATTTGGGGGATATACTGTATTCTAGATTATGTTCGTCTGATTTTTACACCCTCTCATTGCTAAGATTAAAAGATTGTGAGTTTAGAGATGTTTTCATGGGGTGTGGGCAATAAAAGGTTGGAAATCACTGAGAAACAACATTTCTGCAGCATCTACCATCCATTCAAACCTATTTACATTAGCAATAAATCAATAAATTTTTACTTTTGATATTCACTTATTGTAAATATACAAGTAAAAGTCAAAAGTTTTCTAAATTTAAATTATATAACCCTTTGCTATTCTCATTCTGGAATATCTATCGTATTTGCATAAAAATGAGAGTAATTCAATTATTTCTTAACAACACTTGCTAATTTCATGGATTTCTGAACAAAAAAATTAATTCACAGTTTTCCTTTTTGATTTAAAAACATCCTTAAGGAATACAGGGTTCATTGGTGCTTGAAAGTCCTTAAATTTTTAGGACAGAAAAAAAGTCCTTGAAAGTACTTGAATCTCTTTAAATTTTGATAAATGTGCTTAACTTTTGTAAAAAAAATTTTTAATGGGTGCTTAGTTTTTCTTCTCATTCATATCTTAAATTAAAATAAGAGTTCCAAACGTTAAAAAAAAAAAAAAAAAAAAAAAAAAAAAGTTAATCATTATTTGTTCTGAAATAACTTTCCTTTCAGGGGGTTAGGGTACAACCATTAGAACTTCACTTTGCTCTGTTAATTCAGCTCAATCAGTTGATGCATGCATGCATGTAAAGTAGTCTTTGCAACTAACAGTTTTTCATGTGCATTGTATTGATATATAATAATTATTATTTAAGATAAGCTGTAACGATATCTGAAAAGTATACTTTCACTAAACTGTGGATAGAGTAAGTAATATGCAATCATGTGGAAAATGCACTTGAACAACCCAGTGTTGGGTTGTCCCTAATGCATTTTCCACATTTATACCAATTTCAATGCAAGCTGTGCTGTGCGTTTCAGAAATTGGAGAATCTGAATGAATCTGCATTAAAAACTTATTTGAGCAGTGTTTTCTATAACAATAAATATGTGATTCTGATAGTGTAAAAGTTGGGAGCATTGGAGGCGATACCATTGTTATTCACTGCTGCCAGAAAAGGGGAGCAGGAAAAGTCATGACTGTTGTTGGATTTAAAATCTTTTTTAATTAAATGATTTGGATATATGCAGTGTTCTCACTGCATTTGACCAATGTTAGTAATTTGGCTAATTAAAAATAAAAAACATTCGCCAAATCGAAAAAGTATTAGCAAAATAGATTTGCCGTGTAGCATTAAAAAATTATCTTTAATCCTTTAATGTAACCTCTTTTTTTCAATGTATTCTAAAATAACATAGGTTTTTATATCTGTGTCAACCATTGTTATTAATCTAAATCAACTATCTACTACAAATATATATGTATGCATTTGTATGAAAACAAAAAAATACAGAAAGAAAAAGCAAAAATTGAGTACTAGCAATTTGGCAAATGTAATCGCTTGTTTACTCGCCAAATGAAGAATTTTGGTTCAATGGCGAGCGACAGCGAGAACACTGGATATATGCATACTTTTTTTAAGTTTTCAACTAAATCCAACTTCAAAGTTTCAGCAATAAAATGACCAAGATACCTGCATTGTTGTTCATTACAACAAATTTCATTGTGCTATACTTAATTAAAACATCTACACTTCAGGGATGCAAATGCACAAAAGACATTTTGGAGCTCCAAACTGGATTTTGTAGAAATTTCTTGCAATCTTTGAATGAAATGAGTGTAATTTTCAATAAAATTTGTGTATTTCCCGTGATCTTTCATCGGAGTGCGCACATTTGATAAAATTTAGATTTCTTTGCGATTATTTTGACCATGTTTTTTATTGAAATGAGCAATCCTTGGACAAAAGTCACTTTTTTCGCACTCTTTTGACGATTTTTTTTTTTTTTTGTGTGATGGAATTGGTTGTTTTTCGCATTATTTTGAAGAAAAAAAAATCCCCATAATAACTTATAGAATTAGAAATTTTTTTTTGGCAAAATACTACACATTTTTTGTGTGATCCTTAGACGAACATCGTATAATTTTTTTTCGCGATTTTAACAAAATTTGTTAGTTTTTTGGATTAAATGCCCGTTTTTTTGCAATATTTGGACAGAATGTGTATTGAGTTTTTTTGATGAAATCTGTGTTTTTGGTGATTTTTTTTTAAATAAAAGGGGCAATCTGGAAAATTTTCTTTGTTTTTTGAATTAATAAAATCCTGCTATATTTTATTTCAGCGCTGTACTTGAAACCCTGACATTTAATTTTCTCAGCTAAGCACTAAAGAGTAAAAGTTATGCATGTCAGAGGAATTATGCACCAAAATTTGAGCATATATAGTTTGATTTAAAGTACATTTTAAAGATTCCAAGTACTCATGAAACAAGTACAAATTATGTGCTAAGAGTAATATCTTAGTAAATTTAATGAAATTCATATCACAAATTATTTGAAGACAGTAAAAAAAAAGGGGGGGGGGCTTAGTATTAGAGAAAAAATATATCAATTTTTAATCCCACTCTTACATTCTTCTTCCTGGGTTTAAAGATGTGATTAGCATTTATGTATGCAATTTTGAACCAAGATTGAGATGGATAATACAATACCAAGGGTGATTCTTATTTTTTTTAAAAGTATCTGAAAAATTCACAGCAACTTTTCTGAAACATTACAGAAGGGGAGAGAGGAATCCCACCCAATTTGTTTTTTTTCTCTCGATCCTTTGACGAAAATTGCATTTCTCCCATGATTCTATGACGATTTTCCTTTAATATTTTGTAGAAAATAGTGTTATTCCTTGCAATCTTTTGACAAAAACCACTTTTTCCTTTGATCTGTTGGTGAAAATCATGTTTTTACTGCAACCATTTGGCTAAAATAGAGTTTCTTCCCTGCTGTTTGACAAAAATCCAGATTTTTTTCCCCTTAAATCTCTTGTTTTCTTGTGATCTTTTAGTGAAAATTACTGTTCACTAAAAGATTGGTGCTGATTAATCACTGCAATTGTTCCTGTGAATTTTTGGATGAAAATTGCATCTCACGCTTTGTTAACAACACTTTTCCTACAATCCTGTCTGCCCTACATAACACCTTAAGTTAAAGTTTTTAATTTGTTTTTTCCACCAAACATAACGGTATCATAAGCTCGGACCACAATCAGCCCCTGCATTGTCCCAGGTACAGGAATGGGAACTGCAAAAAAGCAAAAAGACTGAAAATACGCGTGAACGAAAAATTGCACCACATTTTGATCACATGCACGAATGAAAAATTGCACCACAAGTAAGGGGGTACTTTTTGTTTAATGAATAGCTGTTATCAGAATTCAGAAGTTACATTCACTGAGAAAGATTTGGAACAATCAAAAAAAGATTGTGAAGCAGGAAAATCTGTTTTTGGAGCAGCAAAAAATAATTTGGAAGCAGGAAAGTTAGTTTTTGGAACAGAAAAATTCTATCCACCAGGCATTAACTTTCTTTTCTTGTCCCTTTGACGAAAATTGCGTTTTAAAGCGATTTTTCGACAAAATTTGCCATTTTTTCGCGATCTTTTGACGAAATGTAATGGTTTTTTGCGATCTTTTGACGAAATTTGCCGTTTTTTCGCGATCGTTTGACGAAATGTGATGGTTTTTCGCGATCTTTTGACGAAATGTGCCGTTTTTTCGCGATATTTTGACGAAAGTTACCGTTTTATCACGATTTTTTGATGAAAATTGTAGTTTTTCGCGAATCCTATGACAAAATTTGCCGTTTTATCGCGATTTTTGGACGAAATTTGTCGTCTTTTCGCGATTTTTTGAGGAAACCTGCCTTTTTTCGGGATTTTGTAACAAAATTAGTCATTTTTTCACGAATCTTTTGACGAAATTTACGGGAAATTATTCGTTATTTAACGATTTTTTTTAGTGAAATTTCCTTTTTTGCGATTCGTTGACGAAATGTTCTGTTTTTTGCAATCTTTTAAAGAAAATTACTGTTTTTCGCGAATGTTTCGACAAAATTTTTCGTTTTATCACGATTTTTGGACAAAACTTGTCATTCTTTCGAGGAAATCAGACTTTTTTCGGGATTTTGTAACAAAATTAGCCATTTTTTCGAGATTTTTTTGACGAAATTAGCCAGAAATTATTCGCTATTTCGCTATTTTTTAAAAAAAATTTGCCTTTTAAGCGATTTTTTGACGAAAATTACGCGTCCCGCGTAAGCTCCATATTTTAGCGTTAGCGTCCCGTTGCCGATTTTTTGTGTATTTTACGCGTTATAGCGTGTCCGCGGCATCCCTGTCACATATTTCTGAAATCCGCGGAAAAAAGCGGAATTTTTGGGGTGAAAAATCTTAAACTTATCAAAATAACCCAAAAGCGGAAAATTCCCATCCCTGCAGGTATTTATATTTCGCAGCAATACAAGGATTTAAGTTTAAAGAATCGAAGCTATGCAGTACGACATAGGTGTTCAATGGCACATAGATAAGTAATAAAAAGTATTTGCCTATGTTGAAATGTTCTTACTTTTTATCTTGTGACAAACAAAAATCAGGGTTGCTACTCATATTCCCCCGACTTTTCCTGGTGTATATCAAGAAAATTCTAGTACAGCACATACTCAGGATAAAAAAATACTAACATTTCTTGAATAGAGTTGCTAATAATCTCTGAGCTAAAGCTCTTTGTCCCATTTCTCCTCTCAAATCAATAACAATCTTGTTTTATTGAGGTTTACAATTGGAATTGCTCTCTTTAATAATTTATGATTGCAAGCTTACAAACAAAGTTTCCTACAAATTGTAGACTCCAACAAAATATTTGTGCACAGAGCTCACAAATATTAATCTCATTAATTAGTACATCCCAAAATCATTGTCTAGTTCAAATTTATTTTCAACTGGAGTGGAGTCGAAAGAGAAGGCAGAGTTGCTACTCATGGGAAAATGAAATATTCCCTGGCTTTTCCAGGTGCATTTCAAGAAAATTCTAGCACATAGTGGACATGTTGATAGTAAAAAAAATTCTATATTACTCAAAAAACAAAAAAATTTTCTTGAACAGAGTTGCTAATAATCTCTGAGCTAAAGCTCTTTATCCCAATTCCCCTCCAAAATCAATAACAATCTTGTGAGGTTTACAATTGAAATCGCTCTCTTTAATAATTTATGATTGCAAGCTTTCAAATAGTTTCCTACAAACTTGCCAAAAAATGTTTGTGCACAGAGTTCACAAGTATTCATTCTCTTGTTAAAATTTATTTTCAGTAAAAGTAGGGAAGGGGAAATGGAGGCTTTGTGATAATTACAGTTTGCCAAATTATGGAAGATCCCCACTTCTGGTTGCACAATGATCAGACTCCATCACAATAGAAGTTTATTAAATTTCCTGACTTTTCCAGGTTGTGTAGCTACCCTGGGAAGGAGAAACAGAGTGGGGGAGATGGAGGCTTGTGATAATTGCTTATAGTTATATACAGGGCTAAGCGCAACTTGTAGCCTCAAAAATAGTGACTGAAGTTCCTTCAAACAATTTTGATAATTAAGTACAGTATAAATGATGCCTGACAAATTTTTTAAATGTATTTGAACCCTTTAAATATTGATTTACTTAAAAAAAAAAAGAAAAAAACTGCATATGAAGCATCTTTTTTTGAATGAATCCAGTTTTGCCGCACTGGTTAGGTAAAATCGGGTGCCTATTTAAAACTCCGGGAAAATTTGTTTTAGTAAAAAAAAATTATTGTTTAATACAGTAAAAAAATACATTTTTGTTATATTTAACAAAACAAAATTGCACACATGTTTTTCCACGTGTTAAAAATAAATCTTTAGTCCAAGATTGGAAAGTAACCTCCTTTAAAAAATAAAGATTATAAACATGAAAAAAAAAAAGCTAAAATAATTATTCCAGAAATAATCAGCTTAAATAATCAAACTTCCTTGTACGGAACATTTTTAACCAAATCGACATAAAAATCCATGTTTTGTAGAAATTCAGTAATGCCGGTTGCAGAGGTTTGCACGGGCCGGGCCGATGGAATGAAGACGAAAATTCAAACGGGCCGGCAAACAAAATAAACGGGCCAATCCGGCAAACAAAAGAACGGGCCGGACCAATAATAAAAAAAAATAATAATTAAGCAGTATTGAACTTAGTTGTTCTCAAGATGTCTAGAACAGACACTATGTTTTGTAAAAGTAATAGCGATAATGAAGTTTTGTTAACGTAATCTTTGAAAATATACATAAGATGGTTCTTAATTTCACTACTCAACAACGCAAAACTTGACACATTTTCTGACTGATTTTTAACTGCAAAGGTATAAAATTGACAAGCCTGACTATTGAAGAGATTTGGAATCGAATAGTGTTTTCCATTTTTGGAAAATACATAACTATCGAGATATGAGAGATTCTTGTCACATGACTGCAGATTTTTCTCCCTTTTACGCTGTTGCTTCCGAAAATTCGAATCAAAATGCTAATTTTTCAGTATTTACTCAAAGATGTATTGCTTATATCAGGAAAAAATGGATAATGGTATTCAATTACATATTTTCTGAATAAGAATACCTGCTAATCTTATGCGTTTCCGAAAAGAAATGAATTCAGAAATGTATCAGAAACTTCCATTGGATTTGAGAAAACCTTTAATGAATGATCTAGAAATAGTCATAAATCTACTTTTTATTCAAAAGTAATGATGTTTTAACTTTCTTTTTTTTATTCTAAACTATAATAATTTTTTAGTGAATTCTTACAGAAATGTTGAAAGTTTCAGAATGTAAGTAATAATTAATGTTGCTATTGTGTATTTTCTGTAAAATATACTGTAAAATCAGCCCATAAACATGTATGCAGTATTCTTTAAAAAAAAATCTTAATTATATGTTAAAAATCTGAATTTTTTTCGAAATAGTAGAAATTATGTCGGGTCTGTTTTCAATGATTTCTGTATGGGCCGGGCCGAACTTTTGACTTTTACACCGGGCCAAAATAAGTTTAGTTCGGGCCGGGCCTGGAAATTCCGGTTCATGCAGACCTCTATTAGGTCGAGGCTAAGGACAAATTTTAAACTTTTTTCTGGGTTGGGCCAGTAATTGCATTCTACGGACAAGCTGGCCAAACTTTTAAGTTTTTTACCGGGCCCGACTATTATTTTCTGCACAGTCCGGGGCGGTCGAGCGTGAAATTTCCGCCAATCCACACCTCTAGTTTGACTGCTCCTAGTTCCTATCCAAAAAACTTTAATTAATACAAAAAAGATCTTTTATATAAAAATAAAAGCAAAATAATTCGAGCATATGCTCAAAAATTCTCTTTTGCGTAATATATGTGATATAAGAGACACAGAATTGCACCATCTTTACAACCAACCAACCAATGAAATGAGTCGAGAGTCGACTCATCAATCAAGTGGGTAGACTCCTTGAAAAGAGTTAAAATACCCAACCCAGGGATGAGATTGACAAAAAAGTAAAAAATCTGAAAACTGCGCGACTGAGATTTGAACAATAATACTTACGAATTTCAAACAGAATAAATATTATAATTGCTATTAAAACTTATATATAACATGAAAAAATGGACTATTATATGAAAGTACAAAAGCAAAACTAAAAAACTAAGGAAAAAATATAAAATTTTCCCCAAAATTCAATTGGTGAAATTTCTTTAAAAATTGTAGAAAAGTCTGAAATTCAGACTAAAGTCTGAAGAATCTCATCCCTGCCAACCCTAAGGACGATTCACATACAGAGATCGTCGTCGTAGTAAGATCGAACACACTTGATAAGTAACAAATCACGTGCAATCCCATATGAGGACAGTCTCATGTCGGGAGAAAGGGGTGGAAAGTAGACAGAAACATTGGTTCTTCCTTTTAGCAGGAGACTGAAGAAGATTTCGCAACAAAATGGATGTGCAAAAACGGCGCATCTGTTGCAAGAGCCGATTCGCCGCCATTTTGTTGTGACATTTTTTTCATCGGTCTGAGATTTTCGAAGTTTTCTCCAAAAATAGTGGAAAAAGTGACTTGAGATCAAAAATAGTAACAAAGAGTGACCAATGCGAAAAATAGTGACTTTTAGTGAAAATAGTGACCTGTGCTGAGCCCTGTATATAAAAAAATCTATTGGAAAGTTTAAAAATCTAACAGAGTATTAAAAATATAAAATGTGAAAGATGAAAGAGGAAATGTTTTTTGGGGAAAAAATAGATGGTTTTACTCCTATTTTTAAATATGCAGTTTGCAAAATCATGGAAGATTCTCACTTCTGCCCACACAATGACCAAACTCCTAGAGATCACAATGAAGTTTATCAAATTCCCTGACCTCTCCATGTTGTGTAGCAACCCTGTAAAATTTACAAAAGCTAAGGTATTACTTGTATAAGAATTCTTGTTTTTCATGGTAAATCATTGACTGTCAATTTGATCTTTGTTTAGGGACATCTCACAGAAGTGTCCCTTCATTCTCAGGGTTCATACTCATTTTCCAAGAAAAAAATCCCCTGATGTATCTTCTAAGATGTACCATTTTTCCACATCAACAATTAATGACATTTCGATATTACGTATAATAAAGCACACAAACAGCAACAATCGCCACCAATTTCCTAGAGTAGGCTGTCATTTTGACAGGTTTGGGGAATTTTTTGTACTATCCCTTGATTTTTACAACCTAAAATTCATCCCCTAATTCTCCCAGGAACCGCATATTCCCCTGATGAATATGAACTTTGATCCTCTTTTTGAGTCTCACTCTGGAAAAACATCTTGTGTACAAACTCTTAAATGCATATCAAAATTCACTCAAAATTACTTGCATAATTATCATTAACCGTAAAATTTAACAATTTTCACGTCATTTATGTGAATTTTGTACACTAAACTAGATGAAGAATAAAATTTGCAAAGAGCAAAGCCCCCCCCCCCTTTTTTTAGTAAATTTTTAACACTTACATTTTTCTAAATACATATTTTTTTAAACAGTTGAAATATAATGTGAATTCATTATTCGTGAAAATCTCAATGAGTAAATAAAAATTATTTTTCTTTAATTCACAGTATATTTTATATCAATTAAGGTCAAAGTGAACTTGGTGAGAATGTTTCTTCCTGTTAATTTGAGAGGAAATATTGCAAGTGATTCTGAAGCATAGTACCAATTTCTTAAATTTGTTTTCCAAAGTTTAAAAATCTGTGAATGAGTTTCATTTTGCAGATATACACATCAGGTTTCATCAATTTAGTTTAGTCAGGATGAAATTCTTTATCACAGTCACAGAATAATGACACACTAGGGAAAAAATAGGGTTTGTAATTATCCAAATTTACACTAACAAGTTACCTGTTCCAGACAAAGAAATAAGCACACTGAATCACCTAAGTAATTTTATAAATTAAGTGAAGCTTGTATTGAAAAATTCACTGAAGAAATAATATGGGATAGCTTAAAAGCATTGTATGCTAAATTTAAATACTTTTTATTATTATTTATGAAAAAGGATTTAGCCGGTACTGCAATTTTAGATCCTGAAAAAAAACAATTTTTCTATAAAATTAATTTTTTTCTTGCAGGACTGATTAAATTATTATTTTCCCCCAGGTAGTTAGGCACAAGTTTATCAATAAGATGCATATCTACCAATATTTCAAATGCCAGAAAAAAATAACTGACTCACTGTCAGGTTGTAATCTAGACTTATGTCATCTTTGTGAATTTTTTACGTCAGAAAAATCTAATTTTGTTAACTTGAAACCACTGCTATATTTAAACCCTTTGCACAAATAAAATCTTGATAAAACGTACACAATTCTGATAAGAAAAAAAAATAATAAATGAATGCATTAGAAAAATGACACTTTACAAAAGAAGTTCTTTTAAATATTTTTTTTCATTTATTTTTTTTCGAATTGTTACAAAAGGCTTAATCTTCCTCCTCTTCTTCTGGGGCTCCACTGCTCTGAGCCTTCCTCATGTTTTTCCTCTTGACACGGCCAGGACGTCCACCACCGAAGGGTGATTTCAGGGAAAAGTCAATGTGCTTCTCGGAATCAAGACGGACAACAAAAGATGGAACATTCACAACTTGTTTCCTAACCCTGGAACAAAAAGAACAGCAAAATTTAAATTCAATTTTCTGAGCATTTAAAACAAAATGCAGAAAAAACTATTTTATCAATCGCTCAGAGGGTTAACGGAATTTGCCGCTTTTAACACAATCCCTTAAATGCAATTTTTTTTTCATGATCCGGTGACGAAATTTTCATTATTACCACATACCTTTGATGAAATCAACAATTTCCATGATGGTGTCTTTTTCTGACGACAAAATTAACAATATTTTATCGCAGAGTTTTTGGATTTATGATACTTGTTGACCACTTTACATCTGTAAGGTTACATTGAATTCATATCACAAATTTATATATATTATGCCACAAACATACTTTTAATTTCATGTTTTCTCTATATTTTTCATGATGCTTTATTAATTTTCTAGTATAATATATCTTTTAACAATGTCAGGGAAAATACTACAAAAATATTCCATTGCCTAGAATTTAATAATTTTAACTGATGTCAATCATTTATCCACAAGCTGAAATAATTTTTAAAAATTAAGGGTGTATTTCGATTCAAACTGCTTATTTTCTGATTTATTTTTTAATTCATTATTGCTCTCAAAATCTCTTATTTGGAAAGTACACAAGGTGCCGTAATTGTCGATTCTTTGATAAATGCAGAAAATATTGCAAAAAAAGCAATCAAAAACAGCATTTCGAACCGATTTTTCCCAAGCGGGAGATCTAAGAACGAAAAAAGGGGTCATACTGAGAAGATAATTGTTTATAACTCAAATTCTAATGAATTGAGCGTAAAAAGTCATCACACGGCACCTCATACGTCCCTTCAAGAATCCTCTCAGCAAATTTCATGTTTCTACGTTTAAAAATGTGTCTGAAATTGCATTGGAAAATTTCGAGCTGTTGAAGATGGAAAAGCGTTTTTTTTTTAATACACCCTTAAGGGGCTTAAATCAAAACTAGAAAGCCATGAAATAATGTAATTTTTAATTCAACGCTAGTGATGTACATTTTGCATTTTTGTTGAAACAACTATTAGAAAAGGAAAAAGGGGAGTCCCAAATTTTTGAGGAAAATTCTAGCATTGATTATGTTAGAATGTCCATATAAAAAATTTAAATCTTTTTGCACTAAGCTTGTACTTAACTTATTCACACAATTCTTCTTTACTTAAAGACTCAGCAAGAAAAAAGCTGAACTTTCATGACCTTGTGGACTTTTGCCGAAATTCACATTTCTTGCATCATTTTGACAAAATCGTTTTTATGCAATTTAACAAAATTATCGTTTTTGCACGACCATTTGACAAAAATCACTTTTTTCAATGAAATTTACATTTATCCATGATTGTTTAGTGAAATTTAGGGGTTTTTTTTACCATTTTTCGTTGATTTTCCTCAATCAAAATTTCTATATCGCAATCTTGCAAAAAAAAAGTTCAAATTTCCCCAAATCTTTCATAATTTCACATGATTTTTCTACAAAATTCGAGTATTTTCGGAATCTTTCGATAAAATTAGAGTATTTTTCACAATCTGACAAAAATTTTGCATTTTTCTTCAATGTGTTCAAGAAAATCACATTATCCCCGCAATCCATTGACGAAAATTGGGCCTTGTTCGTTAACCTTTAACAATAATTGAGTCTTTCCTTGCAATCCTTTGACGGAAATCACATTATCTCCCATAATCCTCTGAAGAAAATAGTATTGTTCCGCAATCTTTTAATGAATTTATAGTCTTATTTTTTTGTAATTCTTTGAAAGAAATTTTCTTAATTTGATGTGGTTCTTTGTGTTTTTGTCGTACTTCATCCATTACACAAACAATAAAAATATGAACAAAATTTAATACATATTTGTATCAATCTCAGGGATAATAAAATTCATCACCAAAAAAGCAGAATTCCAGGTTTTTACGGAAAAGTAGCATGTATGTACTTATGACAGGGTTCATACAGAGTTTGCTAAATGAAAAATAAGGACTCTGTAAGGACTTTGTAAGGGCTTCGTTAAAAGAAAAATAAGGACTTTCTAAAGTTAAAAAAGAACAGTACATATAATTACTTACATTAAATTTTAATCGTAAATATATAACATTAGTTGGCTAGCAACTGTTTTTTAGCATCTATTTCTTTGGTCAGGGAGGAAATTTCTGCCTTTTATCTGTTGCAGATTTCCTACAATTGTTCAATTTTATAAATAAGATTCAGCTTTATATCAGCTAAAACTCCAATACTTCTTTTTCAAGAAGCCATATTTTTTTCTTTGTAAAACCTAAGTCATCTTCAATTAATTTCCTCTTATTTCCTGCAGAGGAAGACTGTTGCTGTTAACCATGCTACACATATCCAGTGAAATAAGACTGTGATCAAACACAGATCAGCGGATTATAGAACAGATTGGTGCAATTATTTGGCGAAATATCTTCTTTGTTATTCATTTCTCTATATCAAAGAAAAGGAAATTTTAGATGGTGAATACAGATTACGATTGGCGTCCAATCAGAAAAAAGAGAATTATAACAGAGAAACTTGATTTTTATTTCAGCTGCCATATTTGACAAATTATGAATGTTTCAGGGGGATTCTGGGTGATACTTTTTTTCGGAAATCGGCAGCACGGAGGGAGGGGCAATTCCGAGAGCTACACCCACCCCCCTGTGAAGGGGGTAGGTTATCCGCGATCTTCAGACGAAATCAGCAATTTGTCTGCGATATTTAGCAAAATCACCGTTTTATTGCGATCTTTTGTTGAAATCGGCGGTTTTTCCGCAATCTTTTGACGAAATCAGCGTTCTCCCTTTTTTTTTTTTTTTTTTTTTACTAAATCGGCGGGTTTTTTTTTCGACGATTTTTGGGCAAAATTTGCATTTTTTACACAATCTTTTCTCAAAAACGGCATTTTTGGGGGTGTTTCTGGGTGAAATTTTTTTTTTCGGAAATTCACATCGCATTTTAGGAAATCGGCGTGGGGGGGGAGGGGGAAATCCGCGATCTTCAGACGAAATCGGCATTTTACCGCGATCTTCAGACGAAATCAGCGATTTATCTGTGATATTTTAGCAAAATCAGCGATTTATTGCGAACTTTTGTCAAAATCGGCGGTTTTTCCACGATCTTTTGACGACATCCGCATTTTCCCGTGTTTCTTTTTAATGAAATCTGCGTTTTTCAACGACCTTTAGACAAAATTCGTATTTTTACGCGGTCTATTCTTGAAAACGCCCGTTTATCCCCGCGATCTTGACGAAATCGGCGTTTTTTTCCGTGATCTTTTGATGAAATCGGCAGGTTTTTTTTTCATTATCTTTTGACATAATATTTTTAAGCAATCTTATCGAAAACGGCGTTTTTTCAGCGATCTTTTAACGAAATCGGCGTTATATCCACAACCTTTAGACGAAATCGACGTTTTCCCACGGTCTTCAGACAAAATCTGTGATATTTGGTGAAATTGCCGTTTTTCCGCAATCCGTTCAGGAAATTCGCGTTTTTCAGCGATATTTTGACAAATTTCATTGACGAAAAATTGACGAAATCGTTGTTTTTCTACGAAATATTGACGAAGCGGCGTCCTTTCACGAAATTTGCATTGCACCGCGATTGTTTTTTCCACGCGCAAAACCGTACAAGTTGGCAACTATGTAGAACTCATAACCTAATTTCAAATTTTCGGAAGAAGATGCCTTAAAATTTCGGATGAGAATCATCCCTAGGCGTTTTATCCCCGCGATCTTTTGACAAAATCGGCATTTTTGCGTGATCTTTTGATGAAATCGGCATTTTTTTTCCAATGATTTTTTTGACAAAATATTTCTAAGCGATCTTTTATCGAAAACGGCGTTTTTTCCCGCGATCTTTTAATGAAATCGGCGTTATATCAGCAATCTTTAGACGAAAGCGACGTTTTCCCGCGGTCTACAGACGAAATCAGCGTTTTGTCTGCGATATTTGGTGAAATTGCCGTTTTTTCCGTGATCCACACATGAAATTTGCGTTTTTCAGCGATCTTTTGACAAAAACATCAAAGAAATCGTCGTTTCCCACGAAATATTGACGAAACGTGTGCTTTTTCGGCGATCC
This sequence comes from Maratus speculifer, assembly GCA_964019185.1. Classification (NCBI taxonomy): domain Eukaryota; kingdom Metazoa; phylum Arthropoda; class Arachnida; order Araneae; family Salticidae; genus Maratus; species Maratus speculifer. The sequence continues at coordinate 5,884,977 of CAXHSM010000001.1, forward strand.
TTTTAAGAAATTTGCATTTCTCCGCGATTGCTTTTTCCACGCGCTAAACTGTACAAATTGGCAACTATGCGGAACTCATAACCCAATTTCAAATTTTCGGAAGAGGATGCCTTAAATTTTTGGAAATTTCGGACAAGAATCACCACTGGAATGTTTTGCGATTTTTTAAACATTTTACGGATCGCGTTAATATTAGGCTCATGTTTAAAAAATAAGGACTTTCAATAAAAATAAGGACTTTAAGGATCCTTATTAAGGACTATCGAAATATAAGGAGTTTATAAGGACTTTTAAGGTCCGTGCGAACCCTGTATGAATAAAATTACATGATTTAGAAAAGAAAAAAAAAAAATGCTTACCTAATGTGTCTTTGACGAATCAGCACTCTGGCATGATGAATACTTTTAGCGAGACCCTGCTTGAAAACCTGTGTCTGGAGCCTGCGCTCCAAGAAATGTTCCACTCTCAGACCCAACACGTAATCGAGTTTCATTCTGTTCTCGTCCAACACACCGATTCGAACGAGACGACGGAGCAAGGCATTACCTAGTGAAACAGAAAAAAGTCAGATTTAAGCACTGCTTGTTTTTCTAAGAAGAAAAATTATATTTTCAATACACCAAGCAGGGTTCCCAGCAAAACATGAATGGCAAATTCCCTGACTTTCCATGGCCTAATCTCGAAAAATTCAGAGGTGCCAAGTTTCAATAAAAGTTATCAGTAACCAGAGGGAAGGGGAGAGGGCAAATTTTTAAAAGAATTTTTTTTTTCTGCAATTACTTGGCGAAATTGGCACGTTTTTCACGATTTCTTGGGGAAAATTGCGAATTTTGCGATGTATGGACGAAATTTGTGGGCTTTTAGTGATCTTTTGACGATATCTGCACTTTTTTAAAACGAAATAAGCGCATTTAAGGGTGTATTCGAAAAACCGCTTTTCCACCTTCAGCAGCTTGAAATTTTCCAATACAATTTCAGACATATTTTTAAAAGTAGAATCATGAAACTTGCTGAGGGGATTCTTGAAGGGATGTATGAGGTGCCGAGTAAAGTCTTTTTACGCTCAATTCATTAGAATTTGATTTATAAGCAATTAACTTCTCTGGAAGACCCTTTTTTTCTTTCCCTTGTGTCCCACTTCGGAAAAATCGGTTCAAATTGCCGTTTTTGATTGTTTTTTTTTGCAATATTTTGTACACTTATCAAAGAATTGACCTTTATGGCACCTTGTGCAGTTTCTAAATAAGAGAATCTGAGTTTCGTGTGTTTGAGAGCAAAAGTGAATTCAAAAATAAATCGGAAAACAAGCAATTTGAATCGAAATACACCCTTAAAGCGATTTTTTGACGAAATGTGCGCATTTTTCACAATGTTTGGACGAAATTTGTGTGCTTTTCGTGATCTTTTGGGGAGATTTTCGACTTTTCGAGACGTTTGGACGAAATCTATGGGATTTTTTGCAATCTTTTGACGAAATATGTGTGTTTTAAGAGAGTTTTTCACGAAATATGAGCGTTTTTCACGATCTTTTGATGAAATGTGCGTGTTTCTCGTGATATTTTGACTAAACTCTCGCTTTTACCCGAATCTTTGACAAGATTAGGCTTTTTTACACAAGCCATGGATAAAATTCGCGTTTTTACGTGATGTTTGGAGTAATTTCACACTTTTCCGCTATCTTTTGACTAGAGATGCACCGGATGTGGATTTTTGCCGGATACCGAATAACGGATATCCGGCACAAAATTTTACCGAATATCCGGTATCCGGCCAAATAATTTCTCATTTTTAATTTTAATAATATTTCAATTTTATGCTTGTTTAAAGAAAAAAAAATTATTGTAATTTTATATTATGCAAGTATTAATAGATTTCAATTCACTTATTAAGTCAAAGTTACTTAAAAACATAGTAATAATTAAATATTGAAATGTAATAATATTTTGCCTTTTCAATATTACTTATAAAACTTCTAACTTTACATGCATATTTTTTTCTACCCTTTCTTTAGTCTCTATCACCAGATTTAGGTAGTGTCTTGATGTTTTTATAGATGCATTGTATCGATTAACTAACAGAAAAAAATATTTTTACCCTGTTGACACATAATTAACAAAAATGGGATAGTTATGTATGTTACTCCTCGTGACTCTCAGTGAGCATTACAGTTTTCCTATTAAGCTCTTTTTGCATTGTAGAGCAAGTTTCAGAATGAACTTTATTTAAAATATCACTTGCAATTTTAACATGAGCGGGTGACTTATATAACAAGGCGTAGTTCAATTGTTTTGGAAATTTTTACTAAAATATGTTTTATTTAAAAATGCAATTTGTATATTTAATGATTTTTTTCTTTTGTTTTTACCACATTTTTTTCTATTGTTGACTGCTTAACTTGTGCAATTGATGTTCCAACAAAAATTGAATGGTTTCTTTATTATCAGCACCATTTTGTTCTCGATTTTCTAAAGAAACACACTTTGAATCTGGAGTATGAATATTCATAAATAAACTCTTTAGTTTGTTGGAAACTTTATTTTTCTACATAGTTTTTAATCCTCAATACTTTAGCACTTATAAGATGGCCCCATTGTACACATTTCAGACTCGGATTTTTGACATATTAACAGCAACTTCATAAAACTTTTAGATTAGATATTTATACCTTTCTCTTTTGTTGATATTAATAATTCAAATTAATAATAAAGTTATTAACAAAACACTTGAGAAGAACTATAAAAGTCTACTACTTCATTACAAAAAAAAAAAAAAAAAAAAAAAAAAAAAAAAAAAAGTTGAAATTGTAGTTGATATTCTAGTTTTGGTTTTACAATTGCAGTTATGACAGAATTATTGAACACTGCAGTTAAATTTTGACTGGTGAAAATTACAATAAAACTTTTGAGAGGTGTAAAATTACTTCATTACTGAAATTTAAGAACAATTTTTAAGAGAAATAAAAAATGTGAAGTTGAAGTACATATTCTAGTTTTGTTTTTACAATTGCTGTTATAGGTTATGACAAAATATTGTCATACTTTAAATACATCTTCATTTACATATAAACATTATAATTTCATAATTGTGAAAACATACAAGTATTTATTTTTGTTAACATTGCTTTTTAATAAGATAAGGTATGCAAGGAGCAAATTAGTTTTACATTTGTTTTTAAATATAAAAAACAGAATTTAAAAAATGTTTTACTATCCGGCAACCGGATATTAAAATATTCGGCCGGAACGAATATCCAGTTCGAGTGCCGAATAAGCAGTATATCCGGCAGGAGCCGGATATCCGGTGCATCCCTACTTTTGACTAAACTTGTGCTTTTTTCGCGATATTTTGACGAAATGGGTGTATTTTTACACGATCTTGTGACGAAATTTTGTGTTTTTTACCAGGATCATACATCGAAATTTGCATTTTTTTCAAGCGATTTTTGATGAAATTCACGATTTCTTTATCCGATGTCTGTAACTTTTGTTGCGTATCCATAATAATTACTGACAAATCGTAATACATGAATAGGAAATTCCCTGACTTTCCATGATTGAATCTCGAAAAATTCCATGACTTTCCCTGACCAAATCTCAAAAAAATTCCCTGAACAAGCACGTATACAATGAAATTTGCTACTTATTTCCAGAATTCTTTGTCAAAATTAGTGATTATTTTCTGCAATTGTTTTTCAAATTTCTTAATTTTCTTTTCCCTGATTATTTGATGAATTTCGTGATTTTTCCCCAAGATTATCTGATGAATTTTGTATCGTTTTATATTTGTTTCCCCAAGAATTTTCCATGCCCTTTTTTAGAAAATATTTGTAAATTCTCTGACTTTTCATACATATTTTGAAATTTCCCTGACTTTCCATGACTACTTTGAAATTCCATGACTTTTCAGATTTCCCCCCGACTTTCCATGATGTTGGGAACCCTGAATAAATATAATGATTTATAAAGAAGTTAAATACTTGTTACAAATGTTAAAATCTATTGCTTTTGCTTTATATAAAAGTAAAAAATATGACTGTTCTATATTTCAGCTGCTGATAAAATTTGGTTAACTTTATTTAATGATGAAATATCATGGAAACTCACAAATGGAAGATTCAAATCTCATTTAATGCAGTGCTAGATTTTATGCTAGCTTATTTACTTCATCCTAAGTATATGGGATCAAAATTAACATTTGAGCACAAATAAAGGGCAAGAAAATTGCCTTTTAATATTAATCTAAATTTTTTGCCTTCTGTGGTTGCCTTTAAGCGTTTCTCTAGCGATCTTTTGATAAAAATCAAATTTTTCTCATGAACTATTGGCAATAAAGGCATTTTCTCGAGATTTTTTTTTAACAAAATTGCAGGGTTTTTTCAGGACTCTGACTAAAATTGCAGGGTTTTTTCACTACAATTTTCTCATTTCTTCCACCATGATCAGTTATGTGCTATCATCTACAATATTAAATTTTTTTAAAAAGTAAATTTTCTTGATAAATTTTGGAAAAATGTAAGGAAAAAATTAACTTAGACACAGTATAGATAAAAAAGGGGACTTTTAGGGACCAAGTTAAAAAATAGGGACCAACTGGCAGCCCTGCGAGATTCTTAAAATTTGCTTGTATTCTGCAGTGATTTAAGCTTTTAACGATTTCCAGAGTTTATTTATTTATTTATTTTTTTTTTTTTTTTTGTGCCGATTTTTTCAGACACAGAAAAAGGAACTTGGGAGACCAAAATACAAAAAAGGAGACTAAAGGAGACCTTTTTCGAAAAAGGGGACTTTTGGGAGATAAAGAGGACCATTTGGGAGCCCTGCATATCTGTCCCAGACACAACCATAACTTTCTGCTACTGGGTCAGTCCTGAGACTGAATGTCTTCCACTTATGAAGAGAACACTGAAAAAAAGAATAAAATTAACCAACAGCAATACCTTCAAATAATCTCCTGGTGTCCTTTTCGTCAAGAGTCAACAACTCACGGGCAGCTTTACGGATCTTGGCGAGAGTGTACTTGACACGCCACACCTCTCTCTTGTTCCTCAGGCCAAAGTCTCCGATGAATTTCAGCTCCTGATCCAGACGCTCCTTCTCAAAAGGACGTCGGGGCGTCACGTAAGTTTTTGAATGTACTGTAGGAATTCTCATGGCTCAACTACAAACAGACATGAATTTCATATTAAACCACTCATAAAATAATAATAAATGTATCACAAGTATTATTTAACAAAATTCATAAACTAGAAGATTATGAAATATAGCGATAAATGCCATTTACAATCTTTTGACGAAACTTGCCAGTTTTTTCGATCTTTTGACAAGCTTTGCCATGTTTTTACACGATCTGTCGACGGAACTTGCCATTTTTTATGATCTTTTGGAGATACATGCCAGTTTTTCGCAATCTTTTGGAGAAACTTCCCTGTTTATTCGCAATTTTGACAAAACTTCCCAGTTTCTTCGCAATTTTTGATGAAACTTGCTTTTTTTTACATTTTGACAAGCTCTGTCATCTCTTTTCGTGATCTGTTGGCGAAATGTGCTGTGTTTCTTCGCAATCTTTTAACGAAATTTCATTTTTCGCGATTTGTTGACGAAATTTGCCGTTTTTCCATGATCCCTTGAAAAAAAAATGGCAATTTTTGTTAGAACGATATACTAAATTTATTTTTTTCAGCGACCAATTTTCGAAATCGATATATTTTATGTCCAAATTTTTGGATTTATGACAGATTTTTTGCAATTTTCACAAATGATTACCTTAATTTACCAGAAAATTCAGACCATAATCTTCTAGACACTACTTTTTAGAGAAGCACAAATACTTATTTTTATTTAAAATTATAGAAATTAATTTCTAAGATTTTAATTGAAGCAACTGTAAAACTGTTGTAAAGCTTTTCTAATTATTGCTATATTTAGAAAGTAATAGAAAAATACATCTGTAAAAAATTAAAACTTGGCATCTTCTTTAGTATTAGTACTTATAGTTGAGTTTAGTAAAATAATAACTAGAAAATAGCCTGTCAAAATGACGTTTTTCCATTTTTAAAAGGATAATAAAACATTACAACAACTTTGGTCAATCATGGCCACTTTAGGCTTAAACAATTTTGAAAAATACAAAGATTGAACATGAGGGGAAAATCTAAAAAATCCAATAGAAATCTGCATTTAAAATTATAACAAAATTATCTGGTGGATGGGGAGGGATTGTAATGAACAAATGGTAAATGCATAAATTTTAAAAGAATAAAGTAAGGTAAAATATCAATTATAAAAGAATACATTGTGAAACTACAGCAAAAAATATTTTAAAATACCGAGAAAAAATAATAAAAATATCCAAAACGTATAAAATTTTTTCCCATTTTGCAGGGCTCGAAAAATCTATTGCCCGACATGCCCGGGGCATGTAAAATTATCGATCGGGCATGTATTATTTTTATCAACATGCCCGAACGGGCATGTATTTTTGAAAGTACCACATTTAAATTTAAATAGGTTGGCATAAGCTAAATCATGAAGAAGAATGATCAAACTTCGTAAATTAATGGACGCCTTACGAAAAGTAGACATTTTATTTACAATACAATCGGTCGGCGCCGGAATACGACTGAGCTTTCGTCAAAACAAGTGAAAATAGAAGAGGAGCATAGCCTTTGCTGCGCACATCCGTTGCGCGTACACACCTTTTCTCCGATGGAACGGCAGAGAAAGACTCTCCGCTAGCCGCTACCGCATTGGCTGCCAGGATAGAACGTCACTCACGTAACTAAGTGCCGTGATCGCCGATGTACCAGTGATTCTTTAATAACGGTTTTCAAAAGTTATGGAGCAACATATTTACCCGCGCAGCAATGGCGGCTCGCATAATGTACGCTATTGACGATTATTGACGTATGTATTTTTATGATTTTATGGACTCTGATATAAAAAATACCAGCTTTAAAGTTACAATCATAAAACTTAGAAGTACAAAAAAGTTGGGCATGTAAATTTTTTATTCGGGCATCTATTTTTCCCTACCACATGCCCGACTGGGCATGTAATTTTTTTCAAATTTTTCTAGCCCTGCCATTTTGGCCATTTCCAGACGAATATGAGAGGATAGCCAAATTATTAATTGAATGGGTAAAATAATGGCATGGAATATGCAGCTAATGAATTTCACTCACAAAATTACAATAATTATTTCACAAAAAACATGCAAATTAACATGCACTAATAATGCAAAACATGCACTAATAATGCTATTTTAAAACATTTGGGAATTAACTATTTTATACCATTACCAATGAGAATGGTCCATATCACAATAAAGTAACCGCTTTGTATAAAAGCGTTGAGTGATGCTGCAGCATAACTCCATCGCTTTTATAGAAAACGGTTACTTTGTGTTACTTACAGTGTATTCTATAAAAGCTGGGGAGTGATGATGCAGCAAAAGGGTCAGATTTTTAACAGTGTACTGCTATACTGCAGCGTCATTCAACAGCTTTTATAGAATGTTACTTATGACTAATGAGAATGTTCCATAACACAGCAAAGTAATCGTTTTCTATAAAAGCGGTGGAGTGAAGCTGCAGCAAATGAGTCAATTGTTTAACAGCGTGAATATTGTGTTTGAAATAGGGAAAAGATTTCAAAGCACAATAAAATGTAGTGACGTCGTTTAACAGCTCAAACTGTAATCTGACAAATGAGAACACTCCATTACGTTTGCATTGGTCACAATAAGTGTTTTTTCTCGTGGATGGGTTGACCCCGGAATCGTTATACACGGAGAGATTTAATATATATAATAACATAATGCATCTACATTTGAATAAAAAGGTGATTCTGAAAAAAAAAAAAAAATTCTGAAATTATGTGGGGTTTTTTTCCACAATTCTTTGGCAAAAATGGCGGGTTCTTTGTGATTCCTTGAAGAAATTTGATTTTTTTTTCGAGAACCTTTGATGAAATTAACAGATTTTATCGTGATCCTATGACAAGATTCTCATTTTTTCTGTAAATCTTTGACAAAATTCACATTTTATTTTTTTTTTTAAGATTCTGTGACGAAATTAAGATTTGTTTTTGTGATCCTTTGTAGAAATTTGCATTTTTTTGCGATTCTTTAACAGAATTCACAAGTTTTTCAGCGAGTCTGATGAAATTTGCAATTCCGTTCACAATCTTTTGTAGGAATTTGCTTTTTTCCCCATTATATAAAATAAAGTATGCTTTTTTTTTTAAAAAAAAAATGCTTTTTTTTTAAAAAAAAAAAATGCTTTTTTTTTAAAAAAAAAAAATGCTTTTTTTTTGCGATCCTTTGCCAAAATTGACAATTTTTTTATGCGAACAATTGATGAAATAGATTTTTTTTTTTTTTTTTTTGCATTTATTTGTCAAAATTTGCGATGTTTTTAGTTCTGAATTTTCACACTAGACACCCCCCCCCTTTTTTTTTTCAATTTTCAAAGTTTGATGTCTAATAATTATTTTTTTTTAAAGCTAAGCGTCAAATCTGACCGACTGAGAATAATTTTGTAGTCATTAAAATCAATTCTTTAGATGCATTTGACAACTAACAACCGCTAATTTCTAACACTGTATATAATTCATGAGGCAAGTGTCATTGAATAATTTAAGAAAAATACATGTAATCTTTATAATGAACACTTATTCATTATTAATTAGACCTTTGTTTTTAATATTTTAATCATTTTAAAAATTTCTAAATTTTTATAATTTTAGTTTATTACTTATTTTAATGTTTTCAAACTTATTTAGATTACATTAATAATTATATTCAAATTATTGATTCAGGGTTTGAATTTCAGGGCGGGATGGCGGGATTCGCGCCCAAAATGTTGAAATCCCGCCCAAAAGAATAACTTGGACGGGAGGCTCCCGCCGAAACAATTTTGCATTTTGAAACTATGATCAACTCCCACGACCGTTTTGCGAATTTTATGATATTTTCGTGCGAGTAATCGACACTTTTTGCGAGTTGTTTTACAGGGAAAAATCATTGAAAATCACGATTTTTCCTGCGACTGATTGACAAATATCGCAATTTTTTCTTGCAATTGATTGACGAGTTTCGTTCTATTTTCCGCGGCGAAATAGAGGTGATTCTGTTCGGAATTTCCTCATCCCCACCCCCATACAAAAAAATAACGCATTCAATTCCAAAAATTATGAAACTGTGACGCCGTGGACGCGCTATTGCGCGTAAATTACGCAAAAGATCGGAGATGACACACAAAAGAAACAGCTATTACACGTTTCACAAGACGCGTGATTTCGTAAAAGTTTGCTAAAAAACGGCCAATATTATTAAAAGATTGCGTAAAGATGACTAATTTCTGGCAAGTTTCGTCAAAAGATTCTCGAAAGAATGCCTAATTTCGTAACAGAATTCTGTAAAACGGCAGTTTTCGTCAAAAAGGTCACGAAAAAACATCAGATTTCATCAAAAGATCGCGAAAAAAACGGCAAATTTCCTCAGAAAATTCACAAAAAAAAAAAAAAAAAAAAACGTCAAATTTCTTCCAAAAATCGCTAAAAACGACAAATTTCGACAAAAGATTCACTATAAACAACAAATTCCCCCAAAATATCACGAAAACGGCAATTTTCGTAAAAAAATCGCGATAAAACATCAGATTTCACTAAAAGATCGCGAAAAAATGGCTAATTTCCTCAGAAAATTCACGAAAAAAACCCGTCAAATTTCGTCCAAAAATCGCGAAAAACGACAAAAGATTCACTATAAACAACAAATTTCCCGAAAATATTGCGAAAAATGGCAATTTTTGTTAAAAAAAATTGCAATAAAACATCAGATTTCATCAAAAGATAAAAAAACGGCAAATTTCCTCATAAAATTCACGAAAAAACGGCAAATTTCATCAAAAAATCCCGAAAAAAAACGACAGATTTCGTGAAAAGATCGTAATAAAAGACAAATTTCATCAAAAGATAGCAAAAAAAATGCAACTTTTGTCAAAGGGAACCTCTCTTCCCTTCCTTCCCCAAAAATAATATTACGGGGAGTTCATTTTTCTGTTCAACAAACTAATTTTCCTGCTTCAATATTTTTTTTTTCTTTGCTGCTCTTAAATCAGTTTCTGACAGCTCCAAATCTTTCTGAGTGAGTGCAATTCCTGAAAGCAGCCATTCATTAAACAAAAAGTATCCCTTTACTCAACAAAGTATTCATTTTTTAAGAGTCTCTTTCTCTTTCAATGAATTTGACTTGCCCATTTTTTAAAGAAATGCAAACAATAGTGATACTTCTTATTTTGTACACTCGAATAAGTATTATTTTATGATTAACTTTGTATCTTAAACATTTAATGTACAAAAAAATAATATTGGTTATAATAATTAATTATAAATATAAATTTATTAAATTAACTAGAAATTTTATTAATTATTATTAAAACAATAATTAGACCTGTGAGAAAAATAATTACACTGGGAGGGAATTTACCACCAGTAAAAATTAGACAATATAAAAGTTTTTTTTACACATTTCGCATAATTATTCTGAATTGTTGATAAAAATTGCTTCAGTGATATTTTTTTGTGTCTGTATTCTGGTAATTCTTTAAATAGCACATAAAATAATGGCGGGTTTTAAACATTTTTTCTCCCTCCCAAACAGCCAAATTCCCCTCCATTTATAAATGTTGGTAGGGAGACTCCCCTCCTTCGAAAAATTGAATTTCAAGCCCTGTGATTATTCAAAAAATAAACAAAGCAGTGACCAGAAATCTGCAATATTCTAAAATCCACACAACCTCTGGTCCCAAGCTGTGCGGATTTGAGGGATTCTACTGTATATGTATATAATTTGAAAGCAAATGTCACAAAGACCATTTTCTTTCCTTTTGGCAGCAGTGAAACATGCTATTAAAGGGCAATTACATGATGCCGGATGTAAAAAACAGACACCAATTTTATAACAATTTGGCTTTTGGTACTTAAATTTAGACTAATTAGATATCTATACAAGGTACTCACCACATCACACTCAAAAAACATACAAACAAACATTTCTGAATATTTCAAATTTTGCTCATATGCTTTATGCAAAGAAATCAAGATATAACATATCTGAATAATTTCTTTTATTAATTTTTTACTAGAAATTTTCTTCTGAATATGGTATCGGACGTAAAAATTATCTTTGGTGTCAGATGTAAGGATTCTTTTTACATCTGACAATTTTTTTTTTATATAAATAGTTTTTAAAAAAATTATCTGAATAGGTAATATGATAGAGGAGAGGTATATAGACATGCTTCAAATTAACATTTTCATTTTAAATGGTTTAGTAGGCTATCCGACATAAAGCAGCTAAAGTGCCTTTTAGAAATTCTTTAATATTTCAGAAAATGATTCGTTAGTGCAAATATTGTGCTGATTACACTTGTATATGATGTATAATGAAATATTTGTAACATTTAAGATATATTTTTTCAAATGAGAATCAGGCTCAATTTCAAAGCGTTTGAAATGGTTTTGCAAAAACACAAACATTTTCAGCTTCAGATTGACTACATTATGAATGTCAAATATAACAAAAGATTATAAAATATGAAAGGAGGAGTTACAAAAAAAAAAAAAAAAAATCAAAGCTAAATGTTTATTGGTTATTTTTTTTAAGAACCAAAAACATTAAAGGATGTCCCATTACCAGAAGGGTGTCCATTACATTATTGGTACATCTACCCAATAAGCATGATTTTCTACATTTCAAGAGCCACTTTGACAAAACTAGCACAATCTCCGAATGTAAATTAACAAATAATTTTAGAGATTTTATAAATATTGAACAAATGAACAAAATATTGCTTACTGAGACACCAATGAAACATCGAATAATACAGAATCATACTGTAAAAATAACACCATTAAAACAAATCACATCAAACAAAATCAAGTAGAAAGCAGATATAAAAGCACTTAAACAATATTTTAGAAATACACATTGGATTATAAGTTATAAGCAAACATAAAAAAGAAGAGTAAGGTACAGCCCTAGCCACGTGCACGATACATTTAAATATTTGTTATTAAAAGTGTTATGACTATCATGTAATACCAACATATTACAAGCAAATAAAGAATTTGAGAAATTATTCTTACCAACTATTGTATAAACATTAATAAAATTAATTTTCTATTAACACTTAACACAGCCGTCGACGTCCTCAAGTTACAACACGATTTAGCATTAGCAAAACGATAACGATTATTACGGTTAAATTCGAATCGATATCAACAACTAACTGTTGCCAATTTAAGTACATAAATTGGAGATATTTAATAAAATTTCATTTGCGATGAGAAGCGGGCGAGAAAGTGGGCCCGAATTTAAAGACCAAAAGCACCACATTCAAATATGCTCTCAAGAAAATTTTTAAATATAAAGTTTAAACTTTTTGAAAACAAATTTTTGTTTAAAATGTGATCGAAATTATGACGTTTAGCTGAATCGTTTGACTCACGATTATATCCACCAATGAGAATGCATATGTTGATGGATAATTCCTACAACTACCGGTGTTTGCGAAAGAAAAGAATTTGCTTATCCGAGAGTCGTTCATCTTGTTACGTGACGGGGTGTGGGGTTGTTAATAAATGCCTTAAATTTATTATATCTGTCAAAGTTAATAGTCTGTTTATTAAAATTTCAAGATGTTTTTAAGAGTTATACGAATGTGATATTAGTTTTGAGAACGTTTTTTAATAATATTGTGTTCGTTGATTTCTAAGTAAGAATCGTTCTTATCTAGTTTTGTGTCAACATTCTTCGGTGAACAATAACAGCAATTTTTCAGTAACTGTCCCGCGTCCCGCCACTTTAAATATATTCCCCATCATGTCTGTGACACAGTATTCTATATGTGGCGATATCCGAATCAAAACTGTTTATAATGGTGAAATAATGATTACTTACATCAAACCGACTATTGCCTTAGACGATTTGTGTAAAGAAATGAGAGAAATATGCAAGTTTAGCAACGAACAGCCTTTCACCATGAAATGGTTGGATGATGAAGGCGATCCTTGTACTATTTCTTCTCAACCAGAACTGGATGAAGCGATACGATTGTACGTCGTCGGCAAAGATGCAGATCTTACCATACATGTGTTCCCTAGTGTACCTGTAGTGGCAGGAATGCCGTGCGTTGGCGAAGATAAGAGTATTTATCGCCGGGGCGCTCGACGTTGGCGAAAATTATACCGCGTTAACGGCCATATATTTCAACCAAAGAGATTTAATCGTCGAGCCTTCTGTGCATTTTGTGCTGATCGCATTTATGGCCTGGGGAGGCAAGGTTTCAAATGCATCAACTGCAAATTAATGGTACATAAAAAATGTCACAAACTGATTAGGATCGTTTGTTCTATGACCTCCGATCTTGAAAATGGTGAGACACCCATTTCCGATGGAACATTGGCAGACGATAAAACGGGTAGTCGATATGGGTTGGATAATTATAGTGTTTATTCTGAGAATAAAGAGTCTAGGTCTGGTACACCAGCGGCAAAAAAGAAACATCAGCATATACGAGAAAACATAGAAAATAATTCTCAAGTTGAAGTGTCAGTCCAGAATGCCGTGACACCATCGAAAGATTACGAGCCAACGGAAGGATCCCGGCAATATAATTTGGATGATTTCGATTTATTAAGGGTGATTGGCCGAGGGTCCTACGCAAAAGTGTTGATGGTTGAATTAAGATCGACGAAACGTATCTATGCTATGAAAGTAATTAAAAAAGAACTAGTTACGGAAGATGAAGACATCGATTGGGTTCAAACTGAAAAGCATGTATTTGAAACTGCATCTAATTACCCATTTCTTGTGGGTCTCCATTCTTGCTTTCAAACTCCAAGTCGTCTCTTTTTCGTAATTGAATTTGTCCGAGGTGGCGATTTGATGTTTCATATGCAACGTCAGCGACGCTTGCCCGAAACCCATGCTCGGTTTTATGCTGCTGAAATATCTTTGGCATTGAATTTCTTACATGAACGAGGTATTATCTATCGAGATTTGAAGTTAGATAACGTATTGCTAGATCACGATGGCCACATTAAACTGACAGATTATGGCATGTGTAAAGAAGGTATAAGACGCGGCGATACAACCAGTACTTTCTGCGGAACACCAAATTATATAGCTCCGGAAATACTACGAGGCAACGATTACGATTTCTCTGTTGATTGGTGGGCGCTGGGTGTTTTGTTATACGAAATGCTCGCAGGTCGTTCTCCGTTTGATGTGGTAGATGCAGCTGCAGAAAATCCAGATCAATATACCGAAGATTTCCTCTTCCAGGTTATTTTGGAGAAAACTATTCGTATACCACGTTCCATCACCGTGAAAGCTCAGTCAGTATTGAAAGGATTTTTAAATAAAAATCCCCTGGAGCGTCTTGGATGTCATCCGCAATCTGGATTCAGCGATATCACTTCTCACCCTTTCTTCAAAAGCATCAACTGGGCGTTATTAGAAGCGAAGCAAGTGGCGCCCCCTTACAAGCCTAAGTTGGAAACGGATAGAGATTTAGAACATTTTGACCCCCAGTTTACGAGCGAACAAGTCATGTTGACCCCTGATGAACCAAAAGAGATTGAAAAGATCGATCAGTCAGAATTCGAAGGATTCGAATATGTTAATCCATTGCTCATGTCCATGGAAGATTGTGTATGATGATATCATGTTGACAGTGTTTAGTGTAATAACTGTTCAAAAGTGCATTTTATACATCCTTTATAAATTTGTTTATTGTTCTTATAGAGACTTTATATAGTTAGAGATGTTTTTTAACCACCTGATAAACTTTTTTTTTTTTTTTTTCATGATATTTAATTTACTATCATTCCATTTTTAGGTACTTCTTTTTCACAGGGGATTGGTGAATTTTAAAAACGACTTTGGTATCAGGATTTTTTGCATTTACAGGGATTTGTCTAGGAAAGTTTTAGGTTCTTTAAAGGATCCTTCACAAAATTCTTCATCTTAATGCAGGACCCTTCACAAAGTTCTTTATCTTAATGCAGGATCCACAAAATTCTTTACTTAATACAGGACCCCTCACAAAATTATTTTTCTCTAAATAACCTTTTACAAAATTTTTCACAAATTTAAACATTTAAAAATAAAATCTGGCCTGTAAATAAATAGTTCAGCCCACCAAAGCTTTACTTAGCTTTTTTTATATATGAAGGATAGAACCAGAATACATCGATAATTTAAAATAAAAAAAATTATGGCCAAAATTTTCACAATTATCACAAAAACAGGACCCTGTGAGAAAAGTCTGGACAGCCCCCTCCAAATAAAAATAATTTATTTAGTGAAATCAGTTTTTTTTCTTTATTATATATAAATATACATATGCATGATAGTTCATCCATTTAGTTATCATGCATCTGGTTACTAATCATACTTTTTTAAGCCCAAACTGTGCCAATGCCTCTGTAAAAGACAAGTACCTGTCTATTTTTAATTTTTGTTTTTTTACATTTTGCAAATTTCCAGAGATATCATGTATGTGCCTTGCTGAATGTTATGTAATAACGCTAGTTTAGTCCATTTTTTAAAAAATTGTTAGAACAAATTATCTTGCAAGTTCAACATTTTTATAATAACCTGTTGTCCGCAAAAGTTTCAAGTTGGCTGTTTTTTACTTTAAGAGCCTGCACTAGTCAATATAAGGCATTTTCAAGCATATCAAAACCCATGGAGATGTTTCTTTTTGATTTTTCTCATTTGCATACCCATATTTTTAAATAGTTCTTTCTGTGTATGTTATATCAGGGCTTGAAAATTCTAAAAATTTTAAGGTTCCCAGCTGGGAACCTACATGAAAAGTATGGGTTCCCCGCAGGGTTGGGTTTTTGACGTCAAAAACTGGTTTTTGACATGACAGTGGTAAAAACCGTGTTTTTACCGGTTTATTCCGTCGAAAACCTATCATTTCCAATTTTCCTTCGATTTGTAGTGTAAGTGCAGCGTACAATACATTTTTAGATTGATTTTTCCTTGTTGTTCTTGTTAACATTATTATACAGAATTACATTTATTAAATTTATTTAAAAGAAGAACATTTTCTAAATTAAAAAAAAAACTAAAAATACAAAAATAAAAGGAAAAAACATCAATTTGTCATATCTCCATTAATATAGATTCTGTTAACTGCAATGGACATTTATATTAAATGATATTAAAATGTTATTGTAATTTTTAAAAACCATTCAATATACAATTTTAATAAAATATATTAAAATAATTTTAGAGGTGAAAAAATGCTGTTATATGGCATATATAACAGTATATATATGGTTTATAATTCATATCTTATGCATTTCATATATGCAATTGAATGGTGATTTTTATTTTCACTTCAACAAGCAGAATCTTAAAAATTTTAAATTAATAAAATTTTTATAAAAATCTGTAAGACTCGATTTTAATTGAAAGCTGTTAGACTTAATTTAGAGCGTAACAAAACAATATTTAACAAAATTTAGGATATAATAACTTATACATTTATATTACAGTTTTTATGTGTCAACTTTAGTGCAAATATACATTAATCTTATAGACCATTCCAGCTCCTATATGTTTAGATATAAATTTTTACCTGAATAGCCGTGAAATTTTTTTAAATCCAAATTTATTAAAGCTGCCATCAAGTCAAATTACTTATGTCCTGTTTACATTTTATTTAAATAAAATGTAAAGTGAATTGAAAGAAATAACACATTGCATATTTTATTACATACATATATGATTACTTACAACTTTATTTTTAATGCAGTTAACTTTTTAATTAATCGTTCTTTATGGGTCTACATTTCAGTTTAAAAAGAAAAATAAATAAATAAATAGTAGTAAAATTTAATATTTTATTTACATATTTATTTGAAGGAAATAATATCAAGACTAAGAAATAACACTATAACAAATTATTTAAAAAATATGTACTAATTAATAGAGTTTTCACATGGTTTAAAGTTTAATATTGATTTGCAAATTTTAATCTCTACAAGATTTAAATTTAAAGAACGTGTCTAATTCTTCCTCCCAAAAGATGTATTAAAATAAATATTTATATCAATATTTATATTGATATAAATATTTATATCAAGTTTTGCTATATAGGAATAAAAACAATTGATGAACAAATTGGATTAAACACTTCAAGAAAACTTACTTCTGAAGAAATTTTTGAGAAAGCTATATTTTGTTTTAAATATTATAACATGAAATTATACACACTGTCAAAATTACATACATTTTAAAATCTAATACATATGGGTTATAAAATTTCTTCAAAAAATCTAATTTTTTTTACTCTATGCCAAATAGCTTAAAATTATTGTAGATGTCTAACAGAAATATATATACATAGTATTCTAATGCAATTATTTATGGTCTTTCTTCGTTGAATAAATATACTTTAAAGTCTTTTTGATATCGAATATTTTATGTAAAACTACTTTAATACTTAAAATAGAATGAAAAAATAATAATTATTATAATGTGAAAACAAACTACTAAAAAATAGGTTTTTGACAGTTTTCGACATTTTTGACACAGAGGTTTTTGACATGACGGTAAAAACCATGGTAAAATCCGGTAAAAACCGTCATGCGTCCGAAAAAATTTATGTAAGAGTATTTTAACAAAATTTTCTGTTTTATCATGATTTTTTAAAAGAAATTTGCCGTTTTTTTTTTTGCCATTCTTTGATGAAATATACTGTTTTATTGCGATGTTTTAATGAAATCTGCATTTTTTCACTTTTTTCTTACGAGATTCGCTGTTTTTGTGATTTTTCAATGAAGTTTGCGCTGCTTCGCACGATTGTTTGACGAATTTTGGAGCATTTTCATGATCTTTTGACGAAATGTCTTTTTGCTATTTTTGGACAAATTTTGTCGTTTTTTTTTTTTTTTTTTTTTTTTTTTTGCAATTTTTTTTACAAAATTTGTTGTTTTCCATGATTCTTTTAACAAAATTTGCTGATTTTTGCAATTTTTTAATGAAATTTGTCGTTTTTATGTGATTTTTTGACGAAATCTGTTGTTTTATCGCGATGTTTTAAAGAAGCCTGTCGCTTTTCATAAGAATATCTTTACAAAATTTGCCTTTTTTGTGATTTTTTAATGAAATTTGCATGATGTTCAACGAAATCTGTTGTCTTTTAGATATTTATCAACGAAATTTGTTGTTTTTTCGCTATATTTTGACAAAAATTGTTGTTTTCCATGATTTTTTAACGAAATGTGCCGCTTTTTCATGATTTCTTAACAAAATTTGCCGTTTTTTCGTGATTTTTTGATGAGATTTGCCTTTTTTGCGATCTTTTAATGAAATTTGTGTTTTTTCTGCGATTCTTTTGTTGACATTCGGGCTTTTCCCGTAATATTTTGACGAAATTACGCATCCCCCAGGCCGCTTAAGAGCTTTTTTTGCCGATTTTTTTGCTTAATTTATGCATTATAATTCGTTCGTGGCATTGCTAGCGGACACGCCGAAAGGTTAGGTTCCTAGCCGGGAACCTTAATGATGAAATATGCGTTCCCGGAAAAGATTTCTTGGATCCCGGAAACACTATTTTTCGAGCCCTGGTTATATGAGGTAGTTTTGTAATTTTACTTTTCTTCCCAAGTTTTATTCCAAAGACACTTTCAATTTTAGATTTGACCAACCAATTATTTTCTGAAATCGAGAGTGTCCTTTGATAAAACTTTGCTAAACAAACTAGCAAAGCTTCAAATGTAAGATTCTGAATAATCTATGCAAAAAAAAATGCTGAAAAATATTTAAATGCAAATGTTTCCATTGGTTTAACATTAGCTTGGAAATGCTTAGTATAGGCTCTTAATATGCTAATGAGGCAGTTTAAAAAGAAAAATTTTAGTTCTTGTAAATAGCAAAAAATTAAGTCTTCCTTTTTGTTAAGCTGGTTCATCATGAAATGTATTAATTAATAGAAGGGTTTGTATGAATAGCCAATTTTTCAATACTTTTCTGTTAAAGCTTATCCTTTCATTCTCTCCAAGGATTTATGCAAGGCTCTCTCCCTCCCCTCCCCCCCTTAAAGCCCATTTTATGAGAAGTAAAAGTTATTTCTATAAGATTTATTAGGTTAATCAGTTATAGCCAAGGGCATGCAAAGAAAAATTTGTACCCGGGGCAAAGTTTCAATTTTGCAGCCCCTCACCCAATTTTTTCCTGTTAGTAAACATTCATGGGTGCAAGTTTTTCCGTCCTGAGACGGAATTCAGTCTTTTAAAAATTCCCAAGGACGGATGCAGATCACGAAAAACACGTGCTTTTCGTCAAAGGATAGCGGGAAAAAAACATTATTTTCGTGAAATGGTCGTGGAAAAAAGTGCTGTTTCTGTCAAAGAATTTCAAAAAAAGACACGTTTGCCGTCAAAAGCTTGCGGACAAAAACGCGATTTCTGAAGAAGGATCGCGAAAAACACGCTATTTCTGTCGAAAGATCGCGAAAAACACTTCAATATCATCAAAGAATTGCAAAAAAAAGGCGCGATTTTTGTCAAAAGCTTGTGAAGAAAACGAGATTCCTATTAAAAGATCGCGGAAAAGACGTCATCTCGGTACAGAGAATGCGAAATAGACATGGTCTCTGTCAAAGGATTCCAAAAAAGATGAGTTTTCTGTCAAAAGGTTACAGAAGAAACAAAATTCCTGTCGGGAGAATCACGAAAAAGACGCTATTTCCGTCGAAGAATCGCGAAAAAGATGCTATTTCCGGTCAAAGAATACTAAATAGATGCAATTTTTGTCAAATGATAACAAAAAAAACGTGAATTTAATCAAAGGATCGTGAAAAAGACGCGAATTTTGCCAAAACATCGTGAAAAGACGCAATTTCTGTTAAAAGATCGCGAAAAAGACGCATTTCCATCGAATAATTGCGTAAAAGACGCTATTTCTGGTCAAATAATACAAAATAGGTACCATTTTTAATCAAAGGATCGCAATAAAGATGTGAATTTAATCGAAGAATCGTAGAAAAAACGCGAATTTTGCCAAAAGATCGAGAAAAAAAACGCGATTTCCGTGAAATGATCGCAAAAAATCCCACGATTTCCATCAAATGATAGCAAAGAAAACGCGATTTTTGTCAAAAAATCGCGCAAAAAGACGCGAATTTCGTCAAAAAATCGTATAAAATACTTGGATTTCATCGAAAAATTGCAGATTTCTGCTGAAAACTGTAGATAAAATGCAAATTTTGACTAAAAACCGTAGAAAAATCGCAAATTTCGATGAAAAATAGTTGAAAATCGCAAGTTTTGGTTTAAAATTGTAGAAAAAACACAAATTTTGACAAAATATCATAGAAAAGTCGCAAATTTTGCCGAAACATCAGGGGAAAAAACTAATTTCGTCATATGGTCGTGGAAAAAACATGATTTACGTGCTTATGTTCTCACTCAGTGGGGAGGGGGTTAAAATATTTTCAGTCTTGGCAAAATTTCAAACTTGCACCCATGTAAACATTGTTAGTTACATTGGTAGTTAAATTTGGTGCCCTTTAAAGTTTCGTGCCTGGGTAACTGCCCCTCTTTGTCCTCCCTCCCTTTTACACAGCACTGGCTATAGCTACCAGACATTAGTAATCCTGGGACAGGGCTGTAGCTAAGGCAGTGCTGGGGGAGACTCAGCCCCAGCTAAAACATTTTTAGCCTTCCCTAAAACAGATTTTGAGAACATTTCTGTTTTTTTACAAAAGTATTCTTTATGAGGATGTATTTCTTCCTCTATATTCCTTGAGAGGATATTTTAGTCAAGTGAAAAAGACTTGTTTGGTAATGCCACTGTCCCTGATTCATATCATTTGGATTATTTATTTTTAGATTAATAGTAATAGAAATTTTAACAAAAACTTAATGTGTCACTTTTGTAAAATGGCTTTGACTTTTAATATCTGCTAAGGTAAGTGTGCTGGTATTGCTTTAACAGATAAGTATCAGATTTTTTAAAATTAAAAATGTTTTCCTTTTCAGTTATAATAATAATCTACTTTTTGCAGAAATGATATGAAAATGTTAGGTGAAAATAAGCATTCAAATGCTTACACCTTGTGTTAAAATTTAAAGCATTACCATTTCTGCCGTTCTGTAATATTGGTACTTCTCCATTCTATCATTGACTGCAATCTGTAAAAAAGAAAAAAAAAAAAAAAAAAAACTATCGCCAAAAATACATGATTCTGGCTAATTAATTTGATGTCAGATAAGTTATACCCATATTTGTTATGTCATCAATGCATTTTTAATTCAGTGTTTGTCCTTTTTAATGATGCTTCACTGAATTGTTAGTTATTTCATTATTTAGTGTTCATTCTAGGCCATTTTTTTAAGGGTGCAGCACCCTGCCCTTTTTCAAATTTACAAAATGCACCCTGCCCTTTTTAAAAGTAATAAACTGCATCACTGGTTTTACCCAGAGATTTAAAAAAATATATTTTTTTTATTCCGCAGTATTTCTAAATTTGTGTGACCAAAAATGATAGATTTTTTTCATTTCTTTAAGAAAAAGAACGTGAAACTATTCAATTATGTTTTAATTTAATTGTATTTTTAATTTTTATATCATAAAATTATTCGATGACTAATGTTACTTGATTTATCATATTTAAAAATTATGCATTTTCTCGCTTTCTTATTTTTCCTTCTAAAGGCAAGAATAAGTTTTTTCTTGCAAAAGTGCCCTTTTCTGCTCCAGTAGTGCCTTTTTTTGTGAATAGCACCATGCCCTTTTTATTTCTAGAGTAAACACTATCATTATTTAAAAAAAAAAAAAAAAAAAAAAAAAAAAAAGCATTTTTTAATTGTGACGACATGTTAACCACTTCTCAACAACAAATATAAGAAATGGGTGCTTTTGCCCCTTACTTATCTGCAAACAAACTTTGATGTGGTTAAAATAGAAAAAGCATTCAAAAGTTGTTTCAAAGCATAATTATGTACAATAGATCATTTCCAACTGACATCAAAAACCAAGGATCTGTTAAGGCCCCTGTCCTCACTCAAGGAAAAGCTTGCGAGCTAATACTATTCCTGTGGGGAAGCATTTTTCTAATAACTCTTTCGCATTTTGACATTTTTGAATACTTTTTTTTTTTTTTTTTTTTTTGCATTGGATAGCTGAGGTGCATGTCGACATCGCTCCTTTTTTTACTTTTTCAATTTTGGTTGCAGATATATTTTTTAAAAAGCACTTTCAGTTTCGAAACCGGTTTTGAAAGTGAAACTAACTTTGTAAAAAATATCTGCAACCAAAATCGAAAAAGTAAAAAAGGCGTGCTGTCGGCATGCACCTCAGCTATCCAGTGCAAAAAAAATTATTCAAAAATGTCAAAATGCGAAAGAGTTATTAGAAATATGCTTCTCCCATTAGCTCGCGAGCGTTTCCTCGAGCAAGGACAGGGGGTCTTAAGGAAGAAATTGGGTCCTTATAAGGACCCTTCACAAAATTCTTTCTCTTAAAAATGGGTCTTTTCCAAAAAATTTTCAGTTTCAAACTAAACCTTTCACAAATTTAATCATTTAAAAACAAAATCTGCTCTGTCACTTTGATATATATGTAAAGAAAATGTGTGTGTTACACTCATTCATATATCTGCTTAAAAAGCATATAGAAAAGAATCTGAATGTAACGGTCTTTTAAATTTGCAAAATTAAAACTAAATTTTTCAGAAAACTAAAAAAGCTGTTCACAAAAACAGGACCCTGGTAGAAAAGTCTGGACAGACCCCTGAAAACACTGACCAGCGGAGTAAATATTTTTGTGTTGCTCCTTCCTTACTGATACATTCATTAGTAAAGTTTCTTTTTAGGTGCATTCCTAATTATGTAAATGCATAGCACCCTATAGCTGTCATTCAATCCGTCCGTCTGTATATAACAACACAAAAACTACCCAACCGAATCGCTTGAAATTTAAAATATATAATTATTACATAATTTTGTCGTGTCATTTCAAATTTTATGAAAATTAGATGCATAGATCAATTACAGGGACAGTCAAAATTATTCCATTGCATTATGGTCAATGGGGAAAAAGGTTTCAAATGCATTTTAATCATTTGAAATTTAAAATGTATAATTATTAAATAATTTTGTCGAGTCTTTTATGAAAATTAGATGCATAGATCAATTGCAGGGACAATCAAAAATATTCCGGTCAATGGGGAAAAAAGTTTCAAATGCATTTTAATGATGTTGCACTCATTTGAGCATAATAAAATTGATATGAATCTATGAAGTACATATCATAATATGTTTTTTGCACAAACTTTGCAAAGAACATTTGTTATTGATTTGTAAAGCCACACAAAAATATTACATTACATAATTGCATATGGAGAACATTTTTTGGTATGTGCTTTAACTGTATTAAACTATTTCACATTTTATGAATATGATATATGTTGCTGGGGTGTAATAAGAATTACTATTCGTGTATATTTACAGGAACACAAAAAAAATTTCGAACACTATAATGTATCCGTAGTACTGTCTACTATAAAAGCAAGATCTGAATATTTTTAAAACTTCGTTATCGTACTGTTGCACCTCATTTGCTACAATTTACATGCAATTTCCCACTTGTTTATTTCTTCAGTTGTTATCGTTGGTATTAATGGAATGTCATGTTTTAAAAATTATCAGTCCATGTCAGAGCTGCAGTTAGGGGAGGCTCAACCCCCTAAAACATTTTGAGTCTCACACGGGAAAGATAACCCCAGATCACTAAATGAATTTCTGTTCTGAAAATCAGACTTTTTAGACCACAACCAAAATGAAAAAAATAATAAAGGGAGAACTCTAAATCATGTTAAGCTGTAAGGGCTACCACTCAAGATAATCAACGTGTGATAGAAACTCTCACCTGCTTCTTCTATTTAAAACTGGAAAAAATAAAACATTCAGACATTGAGATGATGGTTTAAGTGTCAAGATTTTCCTTGGTTGCCACTGTAATTATGAAAAATAATGTAAATAAATAAATTTGAAAATAGTTTTTTCTGTGTTGTAAAATTTATTGTTTAAAGTTATTGATGGTTGAAATTGTACTCAAAGTGGCTTTCCTGAGATTTTTATTTTATTAAATTGGCAACATTCATTGAATTATTTATTGGGCATTAGAATCAGAATGGATTGACAATTTAGCTTTTTTATGGACAGTGGTTGACCTGGTTAATGGAGAAGTACCATAATATTTCAATTTTGTAAATTTCAAACCAGTATTTCAGTAACTAGATCATTAGAGTTATATCTGTGATGATTTGAGACTATTTCAACAGTACACTCTTCATTTTTACAGCCATTCCAAAAAGTATAAAAAGACATGGTTTCATATTTTCTGTTGTATGTTTGTAAAAAGGTTTAGAATTTTAATCATTTTGAATTGAATGAATAAAGAGCATTCTAACCAGGGCTGCAGAGTCTGTGGGGAAAAAAAATGGCCAACTCCGTAAATTTTAGCAACTTCAACTCCTACTCTGACTCCAGGCTGGCTAATTTACTGTTGGTTGTAATTATGAGGGAACACAAGGAAAAAAAAAAATGAAAACTTCACAATTTCAGCTTTCATTCATTTCTTAGAGTTTTGAAAAAAAAAAACAGGAAAAAAGATATTTTCCGTTTTACTAATTTTTTAATATTTCATTCCACAAATCTGAAAAATCCAACTATCGAAATCTAAAGAACAAATTTTACTAAATTGGATCTATGGACTTGAAGAGGGGAAATCTTTAGATTTTTTATGTTAATTTGTGTTCTCCAAAGCAGAAAATTTTCAATTGGGGGAATTTTACTAATGTGAAAATAATTCGGGATCTACTAGAGTTGTTAATTAAAAATATTTTTATCTACTGTGTATACTGGCAGTATATTGGGAATCTTAAACTTGGATAGCCTTTAACGATCATGTATAAACTGGTTTTCATGTCAAACACCCAAGTTATATGTATGTGTCCATGTTCAATAAATAAACAACTTGGATAGCCCAATATAATCCAAAAATAATAATAATAATTTCTTTTTTGGATTATAATTGGTTTAATTTCACTTCAAACTGTCTAATGAAAGAATTCGGAGTTGGCTTGTTTTTAAGCGACTCCAACTCTTTTGCTCAAAAATGGTTCCAATTCTGACTCTCCAACCCTGGTTGTAACTCTCATATTCTTGCAATTATATTGCTCATTTTGGCTGCCAGCTTTGACTGTGGACCTGCTTAAGCCAGATAAGTTTTATTAAACTTGAATAAGAATAGTTATTTGAAAAATTTTTAAGAATCTTGGTGCAATATTTAAAGTACTTAATGGCATGACTGTAGTGGATGTATACAGTGATATACACTGTGTGCCTTCTGTTTTTTTCTTGTTACACATCTTCTGTATATCTCGAGTAAAACTATATGCCTTTGGTCTTTTTTACAGCTGCTTATCTGTGAAACTATCCTGGCCTATTCGTATTTTTCTTGAGTTCATTTTGTAAAATGAATGTTCACATTTAGACTAAGAACTATGCAGGTATTATTAATTTCATTATGTCAAATACATATACAGGGTGAGTCATAAATATCGAAACAATAGGCTATCTCCTTAAATATTGCCTCTAGACCCATACTTCCAATTGCAAAAACTCATAAAAAAAGGTGAAATTTTTGATAATATAAGTTGTAACTCCATGGGGGGTCTATATGAAAAAATACGAAAATTAAAATTTTATACGGCCCCCGTAGAGCAAAATTCCCTATTAGGAAATTATTCCTTATCCATTCCTAATTTGAACAAAAAAAATTTCATCTCCGTATCTGAAAACCTGACAAAGATATTAAAATCCAAAATTCTCAAAAATTCGTGACTTACACCACTTTACCATGCCTCTAAACGATATGTTCTTCATCCATTTTCAAAGTAAATAAGGGATCGTTCACAAATTGTCCGTTATTATATGTCGGTTTAAGACTGTGCCTTTGGACACAATAAAGCAGCATATTGATTTAAATCAAAACTTGTTTTCTAAACATGTTGATCATTAGCACTGGACGTCTGAATAGATAAAAATATATAGGTCCGGTCCTAAACCGACCCATAGGGAAAAAAGTTCGGACCGGCATGAAATAATGTTGAAATCTTAATCCGGACCAGCCTGGAAAAAAGCTTAAATCATAGCTGGCTCAGCCGTGAATTTCTAGATAGTTTTTTACTCCAGTATAGTTAAAAATTGTTATGCGTGGAGGAGTTCTGACCAAAAATACTTAATATAGAATTTCGATTTTTATATTTATACCTTTTTATTATTAATGAAGGGCCAAAAGCTGTGATATATTCATTTTACCAATGAATCTATGTTTATATGTAAATGTTCCAACAATATTTTATTATCGCTAATCCACATCCCGTGCTTTGGAGACTTTGAAAAATGTTATACAGTAAAACTTTTAAGACGGAATCACATAGGAAAGAAAACATACGTAATAGACAAATGCCCTTTCTAGGAGGGTTAAATGGAGTTTATTTTTTTCTCAGGTATTATTGTATTTATAGTTATTGTAGTATTGTAGTTATTCAACATATTTTCTGTTTAAGACAGAATTCCGTTATAGCAGATTTTTTTTCTCTGGTTTGTTTAATTTTTTAGCATTTAAATATACTATTCTTAAAAAATCAATTTTAAAGATTTTTTTTTTTTTTTTTTTTAAATAAAAGCGATATTAAAATTTATATGGTTTTTGTAAAAATATTGATTGAACCAAATTTTACTTATTTTATGCACGAATTAGGTCAGTCTTTGATTTTAATACGGATTATTCGAGACCGGGATTTAAAATTTCGTCCAGTGCAGACCTAAGTATCTCCGGTATGAAAAATACGTTAGGCCCGCATAGGCGAGTCTTCAGAGAAAAGTAACGTCTCGGTCCTGATTTGACCTGAGCTCAGAATACAGATTTTTTAACAGCCTCTCTAAGACGATATAAAGCTTGAAGTTGTGAGAGCTAAATTTGTAAAAAAAACTTAATCTGCATCTTAGGAAAGCATTCTTTTAAATAACTGATGGGCAGTAAAACAGTACCTTTCGTTTTTCAGTATAATGACTTTTTTTCCCGACTATTTTTTGTCTTTAAATTATTAAAATTTAAGAATTGTTAAAGAAAAAAGTACAAACTTGAAACATGTCATTTTTAATTATTTTACATTAATTTTGTTTAAAAAAATGAAAAATTATTTACTTTTGAAAATATGATTTTTTAAAAGTTATTACTTTTTAAATAAATATTTTTAATAGTTCTAAGATAAATATTGAAAAACAAGTACCCCAAAACAAAACTAAAATCCGATTTTCATTTTTAATTAAATAGAAAAAAATTGAAATCCGATAAATAATGTTTGGAGTTATAATGATTTTTAACTATCCCATTTAAACCAGTACTAACCATATATATATATATTTAAATTTTTATGATAAATTTTTGGATGTGATTTTCTGAGCAAATTATATGGCTAACCATCACAAAAAAGAAAAACAAAACAAAATTCTAACTAAAAAGATAGATTTTTTATACGTTTCCTACATCTGTTAAAGTAACATTGTCTTTCGAATTGCGCGCATTTCAATTTGTGTCTAATCCCTTAAAACCTGATGAATTATTCAAATGGTTATAACTCTGCGAATTTTGAAGATATGAAGATGCAACTTTTTGTGTATTATTCAAGACTGGATAAGGAAAGTTTTCCTAATTGGAATTTTTATCCTACGGGGGCCGTATAAAAAGTTAATTTTCGTATTTTTTTAAATAGACCCCCCATGGAGTTGCAACTTATCTTATCAAAAATTTCACATTTTTTTACGAATTTTTGCAATTGGAAGTATGGGTCTAGGGGCAATATTTAAGGAGATAGCCTATTGTTTCGATATTTATGACTCACCCTGTATACTGTTAATTGATAAAAGTATGGTAATTAAATCCTATGTATAAGTGACTAAAAATTAATAACATTAATCTATTAAATTTTTATTTATTTATATTTCTATAGATTCAGTATCAGTTAACGGTGAAATCTGATACATTCACGACTCGATCTTTATTAAATAAAAGGTAAAATAGTAAGCTCTTGGAATTCAGTAAGTTCATGCACAAAATAATGAAATCTAATCCTAGAGAATGAATGACCCCTAATATAGTATCTTAAGTATGTTATGGTGATATCTTAAGGAAAAAAGATACTTTAACCCTTTCACCATCCAAGGGTTTTCATGTATTTTTACAAGAATGCTAATAAATTGCAAAATATTTAAATTAATCTGAGTTTGATGCCATAATATCTTTAATATCACTTCTTTCTATGTATGATTCAAAATAACATTCCGTTTAAAATATTTTTGTCTGCAGCCATTTAAATATGATTTCTAGAAACGGAAAAAGCCAGGCCAGACGTTCTCAGTTCCCATTACCATAATTTATATTGATTAAATTCATTTAATTTAAAATAAAATAAATTCATCCACTTTAATTAAAATACAAAACTATAATGTATGACAAATGTGTTTAAAATTTATGCATTTCCCTTATTTAATCTGAAATGTAAAATGCTATACACCAAGACATTTTATTTCAACAACAAAGCATTGTTTTTAATCTACACACACAAAATAAAAAGCTGATATTGTCAGAAAATGCTTATAAAGTATTTAAGCATTGAAAGTATTTTAAAGTATTGAGATTCGTGTCTCACTAACATAAAAATATTAACATTGTTCAAACAATTTTATTGCTATAAACATCGTTAACAAAATTCATTAACATTGATTATGATTAAAGTGTTGTCTTCGTTAAAAAAAAATGTTTTATGTATTGTGTATTCAAATGTCAAATTATCTTTAAATGGATTAAAGCTCCTGTCCCTGGCAGACGAAGTGCTTGCAAGCTAATGCTAATTCTATGGGTAGATTATTTTCTAATATCTGGTTTGCATTTCAACATTTTTTTTTTTTTTTTTTTTTTTTTTTTTTTTGCGTTAGACAGTTTAAGTTTATCTCTACATTGCTCCTTTTTTACTTTTTTCGATTTTGGCTGCAGATATTTTTTTATAAAGTTACTTTCACTTTCAAAACCAGTTTCAAAAGTGAAAGTGTCCTTATAAAACATATATGTGGTCAAAATAAAAAATTAAAAAGTCCTGATGTGAAGATGTGCCTTAGCTATTCAATGCAAAAAAAAAAAAAAAAAAATGTCCAAATGAAAAACAAATATTAAAAAATAACCTCCCCATAGGAATAGTATTAGCTTGATAGAACTTCGCCTGATGGGGGGACAGGAGCCTTAAATACCATGTGCAGCTTCCTGCATCCTGTATTTTTTTTTTTTTTTTTTTTTAAGTTTGATCCAAAGATGAGCTTAATTACTAACAAATTCTTTTTTCAAATTGTTGTTCTGAAATAACGGCTGTATTTCTTCGTTTTTGTTGAACTCATGTGATTCTGCTGTCATTAGCCATGATAAAAAGTATTCCATTCTTGTTCTCAATGTTTTTCTAGTACTTTTTGATATACTTTGTAAAGAGCATTTATTAAACGACAACATAACCTGGTATCTCTCTTATTTTTTTTCTCATTAATACATTTCAGTGCCTTATTTTTTTCATTTTTACGTTTTATATTATAAATGAATGTATCTGAACAAATCCCAGTGGCAGAACTAACTTCAAATGTCTGCAACGCTAATAATATTTTCAAAAATAGTCTGCAAGATGCGACGCATTATATAAATATATTCTTTGTACTATTGTAGTACTAATAAATTACGGCAACATGTGTGTGTGTGTATGAGTAAACTATTTCCATCAATAATAATAATAATAATAGAACAGAAAAATCCACTTCCAGAAATATCTTTTTTCTTTCGTGCTTATTTGATGATATTTCCCATTTTTTGCGATCTTTTGACGAAATTTGCCGTTTTTCACAACTTTTTGTTAAAATCAGCTGTTTTTTTGCGGGATTTGTTCACGAAATTTGCTATTTTTTTCGCAATTTTAAAAAGAAATTTGTCGTTTTTTCGCAATGCTTTGATGACACTTGCATTTATCCCCGCGAACTTTGCACGAAATTCAGGCTTGTTCCGTGATATTTTGACTAGGTTACGCGTCCCACGGAACGTGCAAGAGCTATTTTTTGCGTAATTTACGCGCTATAGCGCGTCCGTGGCATTGCTGGGTCTGCAGGTGTCCTTAAAAGTCTGCGACGTCCGTCGCAGTGTCGCGCACTTTCTGCCACGGGGGAACAAATTTAACATGAAATAGAACTAGATTACTCCATATAAAACAGTATCACAACTATAGCTTCAAGCCATGAATGACCTTTCATCTTTTGGTCAGCAGCAGTCATAGCAGAGGATCGTGATCTGAGATTTTAAAAAACTTCGGAGGTTTTTAAAAAAAATAACCAGTCAAGTATGAATGTTACTCACACACAGAGGGTTGTGTACAATAAATTTATTACCATATTTACTTGTGTATACTGCAATTTCTTTTTTAGTGCAAAATTCCTAGGTGCGCATTATACTTGGAGTATTTTTTTACTGCCAGATGTAATTACACGATATACATATGGATCAAGAAATGTATTCAAAGAAGGCATAATCAATTGAAAATTTTTTTTTAAGTGAAGTATCACTGTCTACCCAAAGTTTAAAATTGTATTTTTGCCTGATATAATCTTGTTTGACTTTCTTTGCTGAATTTCCTTTAGTCATTCTTTCATTTGCACATCAAATTTGCTGTGTGCGTTATATATGAGATTTAAAAAAAAATTTTTTTTTTCTTGTTAAGTACGGGGTGTGCACTATACACAAGTAAATATAGTAATTACAATTACC
The DNA here is from genome assembly GCA_964019185.1 of Maratus speculifer. NCBI lineage: Eukaryota > Metazoa > Arthropoda > Arachnida > Araneae > Salticidae > Maratus > Maratus speculifer. Next base: position 5,915,928 of record CAXHSM010000001.1, read on the forward strand.
ATAATTTTGCATGTATCTGCCTCACCTCAGATGAGTCAATTTCCTCTCAGAATTTATTTTAAATAAAATGCATTATTTTTGCTTAGCATTTATTAGAGTTCTTTTTTACAATAAAATTTCCATTCTGAAAAAAACTTAACTGAGCCTTGGCTTATACGTGCAAAATTACAGTAGTAATTGGTCATTTCATTGCACCAATATATCATTAAAAAAAAGTTATCTAAGCTTTAAAGACTGATAATACATAGAATATGTCAACCATCCATGCCTTGGTTAGTTACAATTCTTCTTTTTTAGGTGCGTTCGTAAATATGTAAATACATAGCACCTATTGTTGTCATTCAGTCTGTCCGTCCATCCGCATATAACAATGCAAAAACTACCCAACCGAATCGTTTGAAATTTAAAATATATAATTATTACATAATTTTGTCGAGTCATTTCAAATTTTATGAAAATCGGATGCATAGATCAATTACAAGGGCAATCAAAAGTATTCCGTTACATTAAGGTCAATGGGGGGAAAAATTTCAAATGCATTTTAATCATTTGAAATTTAAAACGTATATTTATTACATAATTTTGTCTAGTCATTTCAAATGTTATGAAAATCGGATGCATAGACCAATTACAGGGACAATCAAAAGTATTCCGTTACATTACGGTCAATGGGGAAAAAGTTTCAAATGCATTTTAATGGTGTTACATGCATTTGAACGTAATAGAATTGACATGAATCTATGAAATATGTACTAAAAAATACATTCTGTACAATCTGTGATGCAAAGAATATTTATTATTAAATTACAGGGCCACACAAATGTATTCCACTAAATAATGTTATATGGGGAAACATTGTTTGGAGCGTGTTTTAATTATATTAAACTACTTCACATTTTATGAATAAGATATACGTTAATGAAGTATTATAAAAATTACTCCCTGCATTTTACAGGGGCACAAAGATTTCGATCACTATACTGTTTCGAAAGTACGCTCTACTATATCAGCAAGATCTAAATATTTTAAAACTTCGGTATCGTACAAACGCATTTCATTTGCTACACTTCACGTGCAATTTCCAGCTTGTTTTGTTTTTTTTAATCATTATCATCAATCCATTTATACTTCCATAACAATAAGTGCTTGAAGTGTTCTTCAACCCCCTTACTGAATGACTGCAAGAAAAAATTTCTGTATAATGAAAAAATACGATTTTGTCGAAAACTAGGTAACTTAAGGTAAGCGGTGTAGTTTTCATGCAAGGTTTAAATAAAAATTCTACTAGCTCTGATTTTTTTTCAGAATTTTAGCTTCAGTAGATTTGGAAATAGAGAGAAGGGAGGAGGACATATTCTTGCATTACATTGCTGATATCTCTGAAAATATAGTACCTAAAATTAAAACAAATATACAGTAGACTCCCTCAAATCCGCAACTCTCTAAAATATGCGCATATTTTATGGATGTAAACAATGAAACTTTCAGATTGGATATTGGAACAAAAGTTGATTTTTTTTAGTTTTGTATCAATTCCATATTTTTTTTAATTTGTAATATTCTCAATAACACTCTATTCATGTTTTTCTCATGAAGGTAGAATAAATTTTTTTTGGAAAAAATTCAAGATATTGCTGATATCACTGGTAATCACAATCTTCTTACCAAATATATTTATGCATTAATCAAGATTTTTTGGTTATTGAGCCTGGTTATTTTTAAAAAAAAATCCTTATTTTATGATTTTGATGTGAATTAGTAATGTACTTTTATAAGGCAAGTTTTGTTGACTAATTTTGGAAAAATACATATAATCTTTATAATGAATATTTAATCATACACTATTGATTATTAACTTGACCTTTGCTATTAGTACTTTAATCTCTTTAAAAATTATCTAAATTTTTATTATTTTAGTTTATTACTTATTTTAATATTTTATTACATTGCAAATATTCATTATAGTCCTGAATGCACTATTAATTGCATTCAAATTACTAAAAAAAAAATGTAAACAAAACAATGACCAGAAATCCGCAAAATTCTAAAATCCGCACAACCTCTAGTCCCAAACTGTGCGGATTTGAGGGAGTCTACTGTATTACATTACTAGAGCTTTCACACAATATTAGATTGAGCAAAAAGTTTTTGGAAATTTTTGATGCAATAGTTACCAAAATTTGTATTCTGTACTAGTGGTATATTTATAGGGGTTCAGGAATTTTGGTCCAGACATTGTTCAATGTGATTATGGCCTTTTTCGATCTTTGTAACACAGTTTCAAAGGCTGTCGATTTTAATCCTTAAGTGAAGAAATGTGTCAACAGTTTTCTTATTCCAGGGAGCTGCCATAACACTTCTAGCAAATATGGCATAAAATCATGGACTAATGATGGTCTCTACTTTGAAGCGTTGTTACTTTTGTTAATTTGTGCATAACAAGGTAACTTTCACAAATTTCACAGAACATTTTGCTCAACCTAGCATAAAAAAGAGATTTATATTTGAGGGCTTAAAATTTTTTGCATGAATAATCAAAGCAATGTGTTACATCACTTTATGGGTCAAAAATAATAATATTCTGTTCAAAATATGATGAGGATTCGTTGACGGATATTTACCTGATGTATTATAGCTGTCTTAAATATAATAAAGTCCTTCACTTTTGAATAAAAGAACATTTAATTTACAATCGCACAAACAAAAATATGCCGTTACAACATCAAAACAAAAAATAGAATAACAGAAAAGTTTGTTTCTTTCTCAAGAAAAACACAGTTCATTTCAATTCAATTAATGTGACTGATGCAACAAAATCCAATTTTTTTTAGGAAGGGTATCTCCCTATGAACATTTATACAGTCGAGTCTCTCTATAATGAAACTCCATACATCAAATTTCTCTATATAACGAATTTTTAGTAGGAACGGTCCCCTTTTCGCATGATTACATTAAAAACAGTCTCTATATAGTGGAATATCAAACTCCATATAACAAATTTTTTCATAAATTGGTCTTAATTTATACAGTTTTAAAAAGCTTCGAAATCACATGGAATCAATTTTCAATCACTTATTTTTGATATGATTTGTCAGTGCTGAGTTTTTTTTTTCTTTTTCTTTTTATTTACTTCTCTCCTTGTTTTTTAAATTCAACGAATTCATCCCAGCTTCCACACACCTTTCCACATCCTTCTCAAAACAGAGTCAACTGGATTGATACACACTTAAGAGAGGAATCAATGAGAGGCACATAAGAGAACCTTCAAATGGAGGAAAATGTTAGCTACAATTTTTCATTCCTTGCTAAAATTTGAGCCTGTTTTTTTTTTTTTTTTTTTTTTTTTTTTTTTTTTTTTGAGAGCGTAACAATTTTAAAATCAAAGCAATAAAAATACACAGATTTCTTCGTCTGAAATTAATGCAAGTCTTCCTTATTTGATTTTCACTAAGCTTTCAAATAAATGTCTGTTCTTTATTTTTTAAACAACTTAAATAATTAAGAAATAAAATGTTAGGTTAATATTTATTTTTAAACATTTCAAATTCTTAATTCAAAAGATCAAAAATAATATTTGTTCAGATTTCACACATTAAATACGATTTTTGACATCATTCTCTATACATCGAATTTCTCTATATAACGAATTTTTTACTGGAACGGTGGATTTCGTTATATAGAGACTCGACTGTATATGGAGCAAAGTTGAGCTGTTTGGGAGAGGGAGGGTAATCTAAAATTCAAAGTTATTTTATGTTATTTAAACAACTACATTAAACAGGCATAAGAAAATACCATGTAATTTAAATCAACGACTCAGAATAATTAAGCAAAACGATTCTTTTTATTTAAAAATAGAAATGGTTAAACCTTTATACAGCCTTTTTTTTAACTTTCAATTAAATGTCATGGATCCTTAACATTGGTGTTGCGAATGAATTTCTGAATTTAGATTTTATTTAATTTTGGGCTCTAAATCCTCTTTCACAATATAAATTTGTGACAGACAGCACAAGGACAACTTTTATAGTTTTCGAAATTATTGAAATGTATGGCCCTTAAAATTTTTCAGAAAACATTTGTAATATCTGTCATGCCTTCATTTTAAATACTTGCATGGACAATGTATTCTGGTGATGCAATAGTTTTAAACTTTGTATTTTATCATTTTTAACAGATCCTAGTATTAGTGCACATATTCAAAATATCAAAAGATTTTAGGCTTCAGTTAAGGGTGTCTGCTTGTTTTCCGATTTATTTTTAAATTCACTTTTGCTCTCAAACACGTGAAACTCGCAGATTTTCTTATTTAGAAAGTGCACAAGGTGCCGTGAAGGTCAATTCTTTGATAAGTGCACACAATATTGCAAAAAAAAAAAAAGCAATCAAAAACGGCCATTTGAACCGATTTTTCCGAAGTGGGACATCTGGGAACGAAAAAAAGGGTCTTCCTGAGAAGTTAATTGCTTATAACTCAAATTTTAATGAATGGAGCGTAAAAAGACATCACACGGCACCTCGTACGTCCCTTCAAAAATCCCCTCAGCAAATTTCATGTTTCTATTTTTAAAAATGTGTCTGAAATTGTATCGGAAAATTTCGAGCTGCTGAAGGTGGAAAATCGTTTTTTCGAATACACCCTTAAGGGGATGTGGAACATTTCATCAACTAAAATGGAGCAGTTTTTGGGAATCATGTATTTTACCTGAAAATAGAGATAGAATTTTTTTTCCTCTCTTCAGTAAATGTACACATTATAATTAATCAAAAGAGCTTTATGCATCAATTAGTTTTCGAGAACCTTTTAACTTTTTACATTTAATTATGTCTGTTCAGAGCAATTTTCTAAAAAAACATATCACCTTAAAATTTGTTGTGATGTCAGAAAACATGATATTTAAAAATAATAAGAAGGCATTTTCATTTTGGCTTTAAAATATATATATATATATATATATATTTTACTAAAAAACTTTGAAAATACTAAAATTTTTAATATATTTTTCATTATTTAAAAAGACGATATTCAGATGTAAGATATTTGCAAAGAAACAAATCTACAAATTAGTTACACAGTATTGGAAAGTTTTGATTGTTTACCTAAATTAAAACTTTAGAAAAGTGTACCAAAGCATAAAAAAATACATTTTGGTACTTTTCCATTCTACCAAAACCAAACTATACCTAAATGTATGCTAATAAACCAATTGTTACATTCCTGATCGTGAAAATGAGTTTTTATTGTAAACCGTGTAAAACTTTGTGAGTTTCTATTTATAAAATGTGAATCAGGTGAATGATTATTATTTAATCTTAACCTTTTTTTAATTTGCTAGTATTCAAATTAAAAGTACTTTTTTTTTATAAATTCACTTTTACTTCTGATGCTGAGATGGGTTATACCATTTAGCAATTACCATATGATGAGAATGTTGCGATAAAATTATTTCAGGAATTTGAAATTCTGCATAATAAAAGGCTGCACTCAAAAAATCATGAAATGAAATTATCGATGAATTTTGGAAATTTTTAGCATCTCTTGTCCGTAGTACAGAAAAGTACCCACACTTTGATAATAAGGCATAAAACTATATAAACACTCACAGTGCTTAAAATATATTATTTTAAAACCTTCCCTAATCTTTTAGGACTTTTAAACTTTTTAAGCCAATAATTGTAAATTGAAAAAAGGAAACCATTTTATGTTAATGAAGGCAACAATTATAGCTACAAATTTCTATAAAATATTTTTGCTTATAACTTTCGAGGCTTTATCTAATTTTTATGTCTATTTTACAGGTTACATAAAAATCTGCAAAAGTCTTCAATAAACATTAAATATACCTAAAATTAGTGATACGAAAGAGGAAATGGGGGAGGGGGGGAGACTGTAGTGATAACGATAAATGCCTTATACATAAATATATACTGTAGACTCCCTCAAATACACACATCATTGCAGATTTGAACAGTGAAATTTTCAGTTCTAATGTAGAGGCGGAATTACAGAATTTTTTAGTTTTATATTATTCCCTGTATATTTTAAGATGTATTTCTAAATTGTATGACAGAAATTCAAGAAGCAAGTATAAATTTATTTCTAAAAAAAAAATTTAATAAGATATTACTCATATTACTGGTAATCACACTCTTTTTTATCAAATATATTATGTATTAATCCAGCTTTTTTTGGTCATAAAACAAAATCCCTAGAAAATGAAAAAAAGTATTTTAAAGAGGTTTTTACTGGTGTAATTAATTGTTCCACCAAAGACATGAAATTTCTCCGTTATAGATAAATTCTGTTTAGACAAATTTTAGTCTTTATTGTACTAGTGCCGTGAAAATTTAAATAGCATTTGTATTTAAGCTAAAATTATAAAAAAAAAAAAAAAAAAATTATATATATATATATATATATATATGTATATATATATATATATATAGTTAGATGTGGCAATCCCAAAACTTTCTTCTATCTTATGCATGTTAATATTTCCTGAAAAATGCAGCATAGCAGCGGTTAGGTGGTTTAAACCAAAATCTAGTCAGCAACAATTTATTACTGAATCTGGAATAATTGATAAAAATCCCTGCATTAGTTTTTGAGATTGCAAAATCTTTTTTAAAAATATCTGATTAAAAGCAACACGTGTTGGGTGGTGTACACAAAAACTAATCAGGATCATTTTTTTATCAGGTACTAACTGAATCTGAAGTTTGATGAAATTCCATACATTAGTTCTTGAGATACAGATGTTAAGAAATAATGAAAAATTCAGCATAGCAGCGCCACCTGTAGAGCGATTTCCTTTATGTCCGGGACTAATTGAATCTGAAGTTTTAGAAAATTTTGTGCATTAGTTCTTGAGATAGAGCTATTGCTTTGATCACGAATAATGCACCATGGCAGAGCCACCTACTGAGCGATATTCACCAAAACATAATCAGCATCATGTTAAATCAAGTACTGACTGAATATAAAATTTTTTGAAAATCAATGCACTTGTTCTCGATATATGGCTATTGTGGAAGTTGTGAATAATGCAGCACAGCCGCGCCACCTATTGAGCGATATGCATTAAAGACTAATCAGATCTAGTTTATATAAAGGTTTCACAGATTAAAATTTTGTGAAATTCCATGCATTAGTTCTTGAGATAGAGTTGTTGCATAATCATGAATGATGCACCTTGGCAGCGCCACCTGCTGAGCGATGTGCAACAAAACATAATCAGCATCATGTTATATCAAGTACTAAATAAATGTGAAGTTTTAAGAAAATCCATGAACTAATTCTTGAAATATGGCTATTGTGGAAATTATAGATAATGCAGCACAGCAGCGCCACCTATCGAGCGATATGCACCAAAGACTTATCAGATCTAGTTTATATCAAAATCTAACAGAATCTAGAGTTTTATGAAATTCCGTCCATTAGTTCTCGAGATAGAGCGCCCACAAAATTTTTGTCACATACAGACAGACATTTTGTAAATATATGTTTTTCGAGTTTTGTGACTCCTAAAACATGTAAATCCATCGAATTTCGAAAATTTTCACGAATCTAATATTTTCTTATAAAAATAAAAGGAAAGATTGGTTTTAGCTATTTAATTGATATAGGCCCTGGGACGGATTGCCCTTTGTCCGTGGGTACCCGGGGCACCCACGGCGGGGGAATCTTTCTAAGGGAACCTAATCCGTGTCTATGCAAGTTTCAAAGAAAAGCCACGAGAACTCCGAACGGTTAGGCCGACGGCCGCGATTGGGTTCGAACCCAACATCTGCCGTCTACCAGTTAAATACAAGTAAAAATAACGTGAAAATTTGAGACAGACTATTTTTGTTTTCTCTACTAGATGTCAGCACCATTCGCTTACTGAAATGAGTTTAGGAATTGAGTTGAATAAATTTAGAGAGCTGTGATTTAACAATGCATTTGTGTAAGTTTTCAATTATTTCTGTTTATGGATCAAACTTGAAATACGAATAGAGCCGTATTTCAAGATGTCGTATCTTCCCGCGAGTCGCCATTTTGTTTCCCTGTTATTTCCATGCATTATTATTTAACCTTAAACTGCAAATTGCAACTGAAATGATTATTTAATGATTGAATGAAACATTTCAAAAAATGATATTAAATTAAACAAGACAATCTAGTGTAGAAACTCAAAGGTTGAAAGATCACATTTTTAATAGTAAAAATCGTTTGATTTACTTATTCGTTTATTTCGTAAAACATTCAGGTAAAGTGAAAATAATTTTTTTTAGTATGCATAAGCCTTAGGAATATTTATTTTATGTTTTCCCAAAAAAATAATTTCAAAATAATAATAATTTATGAGAAATAATAAGGAAACATAATGGCGGCTCGCTGGAACATACGACATCTGTTCCAAAATTTATAATGGTGGAATCTGATGTAGACTATAGAATCTCACAGTAGAATCAGACGAACGCAATCACTTTAATATTTTCCTGTTTTAGAGAAGTTATCCTCTATTTCATGCATTTCGCGAAAAATTTATAGGCTGTTTCCGTTCCCATAGCTTTTATTGTAGCAACAATTAAAATATATATATACATATATGACAAATATTATCTATATTTTTCAATAGATAGCAGCACCATAGACTGTTATTTAAAAAGTTTGGAAAATATTATGTATATTTTTCAATAGATGGCAGCACCATAGAATGTTACTGAAATAGTGTATGTAATTGAATTAAATATATTGTTTTGAAAAGCTATAATCGAACTCTTACATATTTTTTAATTATTCTAATTAGAAATGAAATGAAATGAACGATTACTTTTCTTTTCTGTTTGTTTAGAACTAGTATTTAAATTTAATAGATGGTGCTATTTGAAATTCGTCTTACTTTTTTTATGCAGGTTACATTTTAGCAAGGTCACCTCGAAACGAACAAAAGAGTCAGGAGATAAGCAGTCCACAGAAGTATTTCTCTTTTGCCGGACAACCGTCGCTCTCCTGCAAAACTCATTACAGATCAAAAACAAACAAACGAACTACAAGAAGTGGTCAAATGTGTGTTGAGTGTGTTCAAATCCAAACTGATTTATTTTTTAATTCATTTTTACTTCCAATTCTCCTATTTAGTAAGAATACAATGTGCTTTGCTTGTCGATTGTTTGATAAATGCATAAAATATTACTAAAAAATGCTGTCAAAGTTGACACTTTTAACCGAATTTTCCGAAGCGGGAGATCTGGGAACTTCAAAAAATACTGATTATATTTTATAATATTGGTCATACTGAGAAAGTAATTGATCACACGGCATCTTATGCATCTCTTGAAAAATCACTTCAGCAAGTTTCGTGTTTCTACTTTTAAAAATGAGTCTGAAAATGTATCAGAAAATTTCGAGGTGGGAAAATATTTTTTTTTTTTTTTTCGAATACACCCTTAAATCCAAATATGACATCTACCACTTTTAATTAATAAAAAGTGTAAAACAAAAACTTTAAATTCAATAAAAGTAGTTTATTAGATTGTTTGCATGTTCTATCCGAATCATTTTTAAAACATATAAATACAGTGTTGAATTCAGGGGTGCCCAGAGAGGGGTTTGGTGACGCAAAATGCGTCATACAATTTAGTTTTGGGGGGGGGGGAATTTGAAAAAAGTACTTTTTTTTGGGGGGGGGGATTTTTAAAAATTCTTAATATTTCCTTTTTTTACTGTTAAAAAAATCTTGATTTTTTAAATATCACTTTTAAATTTTTTCAACCTTTAATTTCTAGAAATGTTCCTGTGTTTTCTTTCTTTAAATTCTAGATAAAGACAATAAGAACTTATTCTGCTAAGCTCAACTCGCTATCTTTTGAATGTGCAGTAGTTTATAAGTAGAATATATTTTACAATTGATATTCTGTTTAGGGGGGGGGGGGGGGTCGTTGTTAAAATATGAAGATTTTTTTTTTGGGGGGGGGGGGATATGCGTCATTGGGTTTGGGGGGGATGGTCACCACTGGTTGAATTCATATACTTTTCATAAGGGACTTCTGTGGCTCAGGGGGGAGGGGGAGAGGTTGCATTTTATGACCCTTGAAAACACAAAATCTCGATTATTCCAGAGGGGGACAGGCCCTTATTACCTCATGGACAAATCGAGACTTTTCCACATGGGCCTCGGTCTTTAAGGGGCCCCCAAATCCATGCACTAAGTTATAAAATATTTTCTTTTCTTTTCTTTTTTTTTTTTTTTTTTTCCAATTATTCCACATGTTGAAGTTATTAAATTCATCTTAAAATAATGCTATAACAAATTGCTAAAGTTATAGAAAAGAGTTTTGTTCAATGCTAAGGAAAAAAAAAATGTGTACTTTTATTAATAAAGGAATTTTATTCAGAATAGACGGTACCATTTTCTTCCATTTATATCTAAGGTGTGAAAATACGTTTATGCATTACGCAAATACATATGAGTGACCACCAGTTCTATTTGAATAACGTTGCAATGATTCAAAGTGTCCCCTAATTTATAATTACCCAGAGCCCCAATTAGTCATAATTATTAATGACTAATTGGGCCATAGGTCCGATTATTAGTCATAATCGGGGCCTATGGGGGGTGCGGATCTCAAGGCTTCGGAGCAAGGCCATAGCTAGAAGTGAACAATAGGGGCTCAAGAGAATGTGGGGGGGGGGGTCATTTTTTTCTCTCTCTTTCTCTGACGCAGTAAGATAAATGAGTGCATATTCAAATTGTGTTTCTCGTTAAACTGTTGTAATAACTTCATTTTATGCTAACAAAAGTATAGGATGATGAAAATTTTGACTGTATAATTTGCCGAAAATTAAATATGTTAGCTTCTTATGTACCAATAGGATGAGGGAGTGTTAAACACACTTATTTTAGATGCAATTTAGTATTTCTGAAAAACAAGTGAAAGGACCTCAAAACTAAATTGGATTTTGGAACAGAAATTTATTGAGTGACCTTGGAATCTTTTCCAAGGGGGAAGGCAGCTCAAAATCTTTTAGGGGGGCTGAGCCGCCCATACCACCCGCTTAGCTATGGCCCTGCTTCAGAGGCGCGAATGTCCTCCCCCCCCCCCCCCCCAATCATCTCCTGAGCTCGAGTTTCTTCAAAGTTACTTTTTTATTTTCACCAGAATGTTTATTTAACAAATTTGTAACCATGGAGTCACTCCAGTCATCCTTTTGGTAAGTTAAAGATTGCTACATCGCGACAAGTTATTTGTTTTGAAAATGGCTCAAGTGGAGCAGAAACATTTAAACAGCCTCATACAAACTATTTTTACTCTTTTTAAAGTTTTCATCCTTCACTTCTTAGCAATTAACAGAACTACATTATGACAGAGTAATAAAACTTTGTAAAAAAAAATCATCATATAATAAAAACAATACGTTACGCGTTTCGGGCTAAAAAAATTAACAGCTCGTCATCAGCTGAAGTAAACACGCTTTCGTAAAAGGGACAAGGTCAGAAATAAACCGTCCTATATTGATTCTATCTACCTCTTTTCCCGTTTCGAAATCAATCTCTTTACACTTAAAAAAAATTACCTACACGAGTATTTGAAAATAGATTTAATTTTTCGTTTCTTAATATAAACTTGCAAATGTGCAGCCGCAGAGAAACAAAAAAAAAAAAAAAAAAAAAAAAAAAAAAAAAAAAAAAAAACGTAAATAGTACGTTAAATATATCAAATGAGATGCGGTCGTACTCTAATTAATGTTATAAATAGTCATTTTCGTACAATAGCTGTTGTACTATTATACAAAAAGGCGCAATCCAAAATTAGTTACAATATTGCCACGACGACAAAAAAGAAAAAAAAAAAAAAGTATTAAAAGCCACAAAAAAATTTTAAACTCAAAAACAAATTGAGATACAGCTTTCAAAGAAATTGTATTTGAAAATACATTTTTTTCCTATACGATGGTGTAAAAATGAAAAATGTACTATGTTTAGAAATTTAAAAATTCATTCCGAAAATTGTAAAATTGAAATTTTATACTTAAAATTTGGTTTGGATGAAACCAGGAATATTGGCGTATGGACTTTGTTATTACGTAAACCGTGTTTTAACCATACTAAAAATGACGTTTATTGTTGTTATTTATTTAAATATAGAATTTATTTATAAGGCTAAAATTTTAATATTTGAATATATTATTTTCCAAATGGTCGTTGTAATTTATTAAATTACATTATTAGGTTGCAATTCATAGAAAAATAATTTTTATTTCTTTCCGAACTTAACTTTAGCTGTATAGGGGGCTATTTTTAATGATGCAGTGCGCCCCCTTAAGGCAGAGCAAAGCTCATTTCTGTTCTGAAGGGGTGAGGAGGATGATTTAGGTTGTTGAGGAACGCTGTTATTTAAGAGCCGCGGTGGTGACAAAAATAAAAGATATTTTTCGGGAACAAGCGTATTTTGCTCGCACACTTGTTATTCACAACTAGCCAACCAGAGCGCAGATATCCGATTACGTAATGTGTGTGTGCATGCATGCCCGTACTGTGTGTTATTAATATCCGAATAATACTTCTGCCTTTTTCCCGTTTTGACACATCCAAAATCAGCTGACAGGCACCCGCACTCTGCCCTTCACACTGCAACAGGGTTGCTGCACCAATCCGAGAAAATCTCGCCAAGGCTAAAGAAGCGTTTTGGCGAGCTTGGCGCCCTCCTCTGTTCCGCTCGGATTCCCATCGTTTGAGTGGTCAATTTTCGTAACAGGTGTCGAAGCTTTCATTCGCCAGGCAGGGAAAAAATTTTAAGGGACAGTGGGGAACTACTGTAAACTCTCTGTAAGACGGAAACCTGTTTACGGGGCTATGCAAATGTAACGTTATCATTTTAGAAGGGAGGGGGATGCTAGCTTGGGCATATGATATCCTTGGCATAAGCTATCTGTAAGGATTTTTCTTTTGCTTTTGATATCGTTTTTGACCCAGCCAAAATTTTCTCTCTTTTTTTCTTATAACATGGTTCAAAATAGTATGTTATCCTTTTTTAGCCTGTTATCTATTTTTATGAAAATACAAAGTTATTATTGAAATACATAAATTATTATAAAATTATCTAATTTAAAATATGGAATATCTCAACGTTTGACATTCCTATTCTTCTGTCATATATATGCATACATCAGCGGTTCCCAAACATTCTTGGTACGCGACCCAACTTTCAGTGAAAAAAATTTCCGCGACTCATCTTTGAGAAAAAAAAAAAAAAAAAAAAAAAAAAAAAAAAAAAAAAAAAGCGACTTAACCAAGATAAAGTTGTATATCAGTATAGCAATTTTGTGTACGATCTCTATACACTCGGCTATCCTATACAAATAAAAAGCAAATTTTCGCATGGAAGATACATTATCAACAAAAACAAGAATCGGTAATCTCAATGTGTGTGAGTGAATAGTAATTAAAACAATGCACAAACTACAAAGATAGTTAAAAATACGTTTAAATATTATGAAAACATAAATTTATAATCAATGAGATTTCTGGTACTGGTATTTACCAATATGGTAGCATATATTAAAACGCGGTTTGTCTCGGTATTTGTCTTTCAAAAACAGAAAAGTGGCAAAAGCATGTTCTCATAAGCACGAAGTGTTGAATTCCATCTAGAACCTCAAAGCTGATTTAAATGTTTCTGGATATTCTATTCGTATATTAATCTAACAGGAAATTAAGAATTTTCTCTTATAATATTATTTCCTGTTGAAATTGTCGTATCTTTTTGAACAAATGAAATAAAAGGTATATTTTGATGACAAACCTGGAGTTCTCCGCGACCCACCAAAACAACTACCCCGGCCCACCAGTGGGTCGCGACCCACAGATTGGGAACCGCTGGCGTAGATAATTACTGTTTGAGAAACTGCGTGTGAAGTACATTTGAAATGCAGCTTGTGTTTACTAATGAATTAAAGAAAAAGGAGAAAGAACGCTGCCCACTTGTTTTATTGATTAGAATTTCTATCCCCTTGGCCCCTTCCTCCATGCAGGGCAAGTGCAACCAAGACATTGTTGAATGCACTATGTAACAAAAAGCTATTATAAAGGACTTTTTAATAAAAACCATTTCTTTAAAATGTTATTTGATATTTTATTGATTTTTCTTCGTTTGAATCAATAAAATATGCTAAAAAATTTAACCAGCTTTGTATACCAAGTAAAAGGGGGAAAAAATGAATCAATAAAATATGCTAAAAAATTTAACCAGCTTTGTATATCAAGTAAAAGGAAAAAAATGAATCAATAAAATATGCTAAAAAATTTAACCAGCTTTGTATATCAAGTAAAAGGGAAAAAAATGAATCAATAAAATATGCTAAAAAATTTAACCAGCTTTGTATGTCAAGTAAAAGGGAAAAAAATTGTCTTTGATAATGGTATTGGTACTGGAATGGGGGAAGGGGGGGTCGAGAAATGATAACGAAAGGGGGAGAGGGTGTCCAAAATCACCAAAAATTGATAACGTTATATATGCGCAGCCCCTAACTCGGAAAATTTTTCAAGCTCCCACGAATCCATAAACATACAGTAAAAATTTGTCTAACGCGGAATATTATCAAGTATGAAAAATGTTCATAGTGCACATTGATTCTGCTTTGACAAAGTTTAGTGCATTACTTTCACTGTGACCATTTTTTTTTTTTTTTTTTTTTTCGTTTAAGACAGGATTCCATTGTATGCGGCAGCCACATTTTGTTTTTACGAATTGTATTATCATTGTGCAGGCACATAAGTTCGGAAATCACAAAGAGTTAGTGCAAAATCCTTGCACTTCCTAAACAATCGTGGATCCAAGAGAGGGCGAGGAGGTAGTGACGTATTCAGAGGTTGGGCTACAACCCCTTCCGAAATTTGTAGAAAACATAAAAGTTTGATTATGAAAGTTTATCAAAATGAAATGAAATCTCCTAAGATAAAATTTAATAGGGACCAGAAAACTATTCCGTTTTAGGCAAGTTTCCATTAGAAAGTGTTATTTCGCACAAACCTAAAAAAATAACTTTTTTAGTCAAGTTTCGGTTATATTCGGGCTTTCTTTACACTCCATAAAATATACTAATTACGACAAAAACTTGCTTAAAACGAAATATTTTACAATCTCGTGCGATATTATCTTATCAGGTTCGATTGTATAATAATATATGCGTTATCTACTATGTCAAAAACCTGTTTAGAGGAAAAATTAATGTTTTTGTGATTCTTTCTTCGAAACATATATGCATATACATACTTTTATACTTACAGGGGTTGGACAAAAATATGGAAACACCTTAAAAAAACACGTTTCCTTGCCTAGTATTGTGTACGGTACCCGTTGTTATTCAAAACAGCTTGCAGTCTTCTCGGAATGGATAAATGCAGTTTCTGTATGTT
Organism: Maratus speculifer; assembly: GCA_964019185.1. Classification (NCBI taxonomy): domain Eukaryota; kingdom Metazoa; phylum Arthropoda; class Arachnida; order Araneae; family Salticidae; genus Maratus; species Maratus speculifer. Next base: position 5,931,329 of record CAXHSM010000001.1, read on the forward strand.
TGCCAAGGGAATATTGTACCATTATTCCTGTAAAACGGTGGCAAGTTCAGATAACGATGTTGGCAGTGGATAGCGAGAACGCACTTTCCGCTCCAATGTAGACCACAAAGGTTCGATAATATTCAAGTCTGATGACTTTGGTGGCCTGGGGAGATGCGAAAATTCATCCTCGTGCTCAGAAAACCAGTCCTGGACAACGTGAGCTGTGTGAACGGGGACGTTGTCGTCTTGGAAGATACCATCATCATTGGGGAACAAAGCTTGTACCATTGGATGGACTTGATCAGCCAAAATGTTTACATAAGTCTGAGCAGTAATACGCCCTTACAGCGTTATCATGGGGCCAGAAGAGAACCATGATATGGCTGCCCAAACCATCACCAAACCCCCGCCATGTTTCACTCTTGGCAACAAGTAAGCTGTACTATAGGCTTGAGATGGCGTTCTCCAGACATAAACTCGGCCAGAAGTGGAGAACAATGTGAAAGAAGACTCATCAGACCATATTATGCTCTTCCACTGCTCTATAGTCCAGGCTTTATGACTTAAACACCACTTTTTCCTGTTACAGGCATTAGCATTACCGATGGATGGCTTTTCAATTGCAACACGGCCAGCAATTCCTTATTTTTGAAGCTCCCTTCTAATTGTTTTGGTACTCACAGGATTTGGTAACACGACATTCATTTCAGCAGTAACTTTTGCAGCTGTGGTCTGCTTATTTTTCGCGATAATCCTCCTTAATGATCGTCTGTCACGATCTCAGCACACACTTTCGTCCGCGCTGTGATTTAGCGGATGATGTTTTTTCCGCATTTCAAATATGCGGAATAAATCTTCGACACAGTACCTCTTGAAACACTAAAAACCTCGGCTACCTTGCTTATGGAAGCACCCATCATACGCGCGCCAACAATATGTCCATGTTCGAAGTCTGTTAACGCTGACATAATGCAATGATAATCTCACATAACAGTGCTCCAACAATGATTGAACGGTGCAGCGATTTTACGAAGTTGTATAGGTGGCGTCAGTAGGCGAAAACTCCAGTGCCAACAACATAGTTCATTATAATCAATCTTTATTTTCAAACATGCATTTCAAAAGGTGTTTCCATATTTTTGTCCAACCCCTGTATATACGTAGACTCCCTCAAATCCGCACAGCTTGGGACCAGAGGTTTTGCGGATTTTAGATTATTGCGGATTTTTGGTCATTGCTTTGTTTACATTTTTTTAAAGTAATTTGAATGTAATTAATAATGAAATCAAAAGTATAATGAAGCTTACAGTATGCTAAAATATTAAAATAAGTAATAAACTAAAATAATAAAAAATTAAACAGTTTTTTAAATGATAAAAATACTAAAAGCAAAGGTCAAATTAATAATAAATAATGTACAATTAAATATTCATTATAGAGATGAAATGTGTTTTTCCTAAATTAGTCAATGAAACTTCTCTCATAAAGGTACATTACTAATTCACATCAAGATCATAAAATAATGAAGCTTTATTTCAGGTTTAGCCAGAGTTAATAACTAAAAAAGTTTGATTAATACATAAATATATTTGGTAAGATAGTGATTACCAATGATATCAGCAATATCTTTATTTTTTCAGAAATAAATTATTCTTTCTTCATGAAAAAACATGAATTCAATAACCTTAACAAAAATTACAAATTAAAAAATGTATGAAATTGATATAAAACTAAAAAAGTGAAATTTTGCACCTACATCTGAACTAAATGTTTCATTGTTTACATCCCTAAAATATGTGCGGATTTTAGAAAGTTGTGGATTTTAGGAGTGCGGATTTGAGGGAGTCTACTGTACTTTTATACATATATATATTTTTTTCTGTATAAAAGGCTAAAGTGAGTGAGTGAGTAAAATGGGTTACTCCAACCATAGCTATGTTAAATTAAGCATGGATATTAGAAATATTTTGACAACTTAAAAACAAAGTAACTTAAAAAAAAAAAAAAAAAAAACCCTGAAAAATATTATTTCTTTGAGGTGATATTTTAAATGTGAGAATGCATGAAACCTTATAGACTTAATCGGCATTACCGAAGGAAATTCAGAAGCTCAGTGTCTAGCAGCCTTAATCCTTTTTTGCGGAATTATTTATAACTTTTTTTGTAAAATATTTACAAAAATAATCAGATTATTGAACCAAATATATTCTTATGGAAATATCACCATTCTTATAAAAGCAGTGTATTCAAATGTATTATGATCCAATCTGTAAATGTTTCATTTAATTTATTTTATCCAAAAAAAGAGTTGGAAATTGCACGTGAAACGTAGCAAATGAGGTGCGTTCGTACGATAACGAAGTTTTAAAAAATATCACTCTCATATATGAATCTCATAAAATTGTAAATAGTTAATTACAATTAAAATGCGCACCAAACAATGTTCTCCCTATACCATTATGCAATGGAATGCTTTTGTGTGGCCTTGTAAATCAATAACAAGTGTTCTTTCACACCACAGATTATGCAAAATATATATTACAATATGTACTTTATGTTGCATAAAAATTTTATTAAGTGAAAAGAAAAATAAAATTTTATATTATTTTTTTTTTTTCTCGTTATAAAGGGTTAAAGGGAATGAGTGAGTTAAATAGGTTATTTAATGTTGTACCGACCAAAAGTATATGAAGTTATGCACCGAATTGAACCAAATTTTTTGTGTAAGTGTATGACTATGGTTAGTTGGTACTCCCTGATTTTGAAAATATCCGCCGGAAGGGGGCACTGCAATAGCGAATTTTATGCCATTTTCAATATTGCACCACCTAAAAGTGTAATGAAGTTAGTTCTAGAACTGAACTAAATTTTTTGTATATGAGTATTTTTTGGTAAGGCAAGTAGGTCCTCCCTGAATTTGAAAAAAAAAAAAAAAAATGCTGAGACGGAAATTCGTTTTTACTGCGATTAATTTACTGAAGCAGAAATTTAAGATGAAAATCAAAGTTGGTGTGGTATTGAATTAAAATTATTAAAACATTAAAATGAGTAACTATTTTTTTTTTTTTTAAATATTAAAATGTACGTATGAGATAGAAGAAAGTTTTGGGATTGGCACATCCAACTAGTTTGCTATCAGAAGAAAAGATACACCAATTAAAATGCTTAAGAAAACATTTAGCTTTCCCTATGCTATCTAAATTTGATCGAGCAGAGTACATTGTATGGAAAGAAAAATAAACTTTTATATATATTTTTTTTTCTGTTAAATAGTTAAATAGGTTACTCCACCTCTGCCGCTAAAAGTTTATTATACTCAGGATAATTTCAGAGAGATAATGAATATTCGGTATTTCGGCCCAGATATTCATTAGAAATGAGGTCATCTATTGACATACAGTCGACTCTCGTTAATTCGAACTCGTCGGGGCCACAAAAAATGTTCGAATTATCCGAGGTTCGAATTATGGAAAGTATGAAATGAGAACATGCTTAATATTGTACTTTTACAAAGGAATTATTGTTATAGTGTTTTTTAAATTTATTATGTCTGTTTTCATCAGAATATGACTTAATTTAAATTAGAATGTATAAATACATAAACTAATTAAAAGATTAGAAATAAGCAAAATGGAAGAAAAATTTGAAGCGTTACTGATGGACAGACGGAGCACTTAGAATTTGGATATCAAATGCATTGGATTATATGTATACTCATTCGGAACAATTTTCACAAAAATCAAAGAAAGTAAGTTATTCAAATGGTCTGAAATCCGTGAGAAAAAAAGGAAGATGAAAAGTTAGTTCGAATTAAACGATGTCAAGAGAAAATGAGTTCGAATTAACGAAAAACTTTATCGTTATTCTGCCATTGAAAATTTCGGGACTTGATATTTAGTTCGAATTAAGCGAAGATTCGGATTATCCGATTTCGAATTAACGAGGGTCGACTGTATATTGTTAGATGCTTAGACAAACGTTTTTTTTCCCTTCTTTTTTGTTTTTCTTTTTAACTATTTGGAAAATAGTTGATGTCCTCTCGCTAGAGAAATGGAAAATCTGAAGTATATCTGATTCAAAGCGTTTCATGGTTCTGTCAGTCTAACCTACTCAACTAATCAACTAAATGAATTTTAATAATTTTAACAGCGCTTGCTTTTTAGCAGAAGGATAGCTAAAATTAATCCAACGGATAAAATTTTTATTTGTAAGTGTATGTTGTATTTGTTGTTGTTTATTCATTTTTTTAATTTTTTAAGGGTGTATTCGAAAAAACGCTTTTCCACTTTCAGCAGCTCGAAATTTTCCGATACAATTTCAGATACATTTTTAAAAGTAGAAACATGAAATTTGCTGAGGGGATTTTTGAAGGGACGTATAAGGTGCCGTGTGATGTCTTTTTACGCTCCATTCATTAGAATTGGATTTATAAGCAATTAACTTCTCAGGAAGACCCTTTTTTTTTGTTCCCAGATGTCCCACTTCAGAAAAATCGGCTCAAATTGCCGTTTTTGATTGCTTTTTTGCAATATTTTGTGCATTTATCAAAGAATTGACCTTCACGGCACCTTGTGCACTTTCTAAATAAGAGAATCTGCGAGTTTCATGTGTTTGAGATCAAAAGTGAATTCAAAAATAAATCGGATAACAAGCAGTTTGAATCGAAATACACCCTTAAGAATGCGATTTGTAAGGATTTTCAATAATTTCATTCTTACAAATATATCTCTAAAGAACTGAACTGAAAATTGGCCGTTTATATCTAATAATTACTATGTTTTAATTAATTGAAATATTTATTTTATTCGTTTTCTGATTGGTCCATGTTTCATGTCCGAAAATGCAATACTTCTGTTGAAACGATGCCAAAAAACGTAATAAAAATTAAAAAAAAAATAATAATTTGAAAACAAATTGTGATAAAGATTTCAAACAAAATTCATTTAAAAGTGGATTTTTTTTTCTCTACGCAACGGTGTACAAATTTAAAAATGTGCGATAATTAGAAGTTTAAAAATTTGCAGTTCCGAAAATTGTAAAACTGAAGTTTTATTTAAAATTTGAGTAATATTAATGTTTAATCCATGTCGTGCGTAATAGGAGGCGTTCAGAAGTCAATCTGATGAATTTCATCCATTAAAAATGCCCATTTTAAACAGTTAAATTTGAATACTGTTTTTTTTTTTTTTTTTTTTTTTTTTTTTTAATCATTGGTCTAGGAATATTAATGTTTAATATACAGCGTACCGTTATGATTATTCTAAAAATGATGTTTATTATTATTTATTAATTTAAATATGGAATTTATTTATATAAATCTTTGAAAATTTTAGTCTTTGAAAATATTATTTTCCAAATAGTCGTTGTAATTTGATAAATTACAATTTTTTTAAGTGAAGATTATAACTTTTTTTTTTCCCCTAAAGCGAACTTACAAAAATTACATCTCATGAAAAGTATTCCAATATATATATTATGCATTTTCAATTAAAATGAAACTTTCACTATTCGTTATCGTTATACATTTCTTGTGAATGCGTCGCCCAAATAAACTAAAATTACAAAAATCGATGATAAATTTCATTCTTTTTTTTTCTTTCTTTCTCTCTCTTTCTGGTGCTCTATATAAATCCAATACTCAGTCTTTTGTGATTGCCCCTCTCCCTCCTTCCCCCTTCCTGCAAGGGATTGTAACCCTTTTTCCCAAAAAACAAAAACAAAAAAACCCTTAAAACTTTAATAAAGAGCAGGGGTGTACTCTGCTCCCAATTTAGAGAAGGGTCGTGATGCTGTTCTAGTAAAATCTGCCAACGGTAACGAAATCGATACCGCTAAAAAATCCGTGTTTCAGACAGAAAATCTGTAGGTTTAATTACAGGGCAGTCCTGCCTGTTAGAACTATGAGATTATTTCGTTTAAAGACACAGTGGATGTTAATTTTTTTTTTTTTAATTTGCACCATAAATATACTCTATAACGAAACTCCATACATCGAATTTCTCTATATAACGAATTTTTAGTACTAACGGTTCCCTTTCCGCATGATGACATTAAAAACAGTCTCTATATAACGAAATACCGATCTCCATATAACGAATTGCAATCTTAATTTAGTCAGTTTTAAAAGGTTTCGAAATCATATGGAATCAATTTTTTATCACTTATTTTTGATTTATCGTCAGTGCTGAGTTTTTTTATATTATTTCTCTCCTTGTTCTTTAAATCCAACGAATTCATCCCATCTCCCACACACCTTCTCAAAACAGAGTCAATTGGATTGATGCACATGTAAGAGAGGAATCAATGAGAGGCACATAAGAGAGGCTTTCAAATGGAGGAAAATGTTAACTACAATTTTTCATTCCTTGCTAAAATTTGAGCGTTTTTTTAGAGCGTAACAATTAAAAAAAAAACAGATTTCTTCGTCTGAAATTAATGCAAGTCTTCCTTATTTGATTTTCATTAAGCTTTCAAAGAAATACGAATTGAATATTTCCAACTGAGCGGGTTCCCAGCCTAGACAATTTTTCGCTCAGTTGGAAATATTCAATTCGTATGATTACTTTACCAATCAGTTAGATTGTGTTGAAAATAATAGTATTTCAAAGAAATGTCTGTTCTCTTTTTTGAAGCAACTTAAATAATTAAGAAATAAAATGTTAGGTTAATATTTACTTTTAAGCATTTCAAATTATTAATTCAAAAGATCAAAAATAACATTTGTTCAAATTTCACACATTAAATACGTTTTTTAACATCATTCTCTATACATCGAATTTCTCTATATAACGAATATTTTACTGGAACGGTGGATCTCGTTATATAAAAATTTTGTGCAAATATGTTTCACCATACATTATAAAGAACAACTGAAAGGGGGGGGGGGGATCCAATCTTATTGCAATTTTATGATTTTAAAAAATCAAATTTGTCTTAATTTTTTAGATTTTTTTTAACGATTTTGCATTTTTAATCACTTAAAACTCTAGTGCAAACAAATATGTGTACTAATTTTTTAATCCTTTCAATGTTTGTGAGTTTGTTTGTTTTTAATTTTTTTTTCTAAATTCCATAACGATTTTCATAAAACTTCGTTATTTTCACGAAATCGAATTTTGAAATGCATAAATAGTTTCTTTTAAAGCAATAACAGGTTCATGAATTTCGATCAAAAATTAAAAAGCATTTCAAGCATCAAAAAACGTTGACATTACAGTAATGAGAAAAATACATTTAAAATGTATTAAAAATTTTAAAAAAAAAGAAAGAGAAAAAAAAAACTTTCGTGTACAAAATTAAAGCACTTGTAACTTTACGAAATCCATCGCAATCTGCATGCGTCATGCGGTTTTCCGCAAATGACTCAATACAGATTGAAGAAAAACACACACCAATCGATTTTTGCTAAAATAAAGATTTGCGGTTTGCTTAAGACGAGTTTTCCCTTATAAGAATGTTCCGTTTAAATTCGTTTTACTGAATCACTGTATAACAAAGTGCCTCTAAAACGAAATTGCATATTCGAGAATATACCAAATATTCGTCCAAATCGCTATTCATTATATATTTAGCTAACGTGACTTCCAAATAAACTACAAAAACAAAAAATTAGACAAATTTAATTTTTTTTTTTTTTCCGGGCTTTTATATTTGATGCTAGCGATTCGCATTTTTTTGTGTATCTTCCCCTTATGAAGCCTGTTTCTCCCCCTCTCCCCCCAACAGGGAATTTTGCAGCTCTGGAAGGAAGGGAGCAGTACGCAGTTGCGAGGGGAATCTACACTAGTTCTTTTGTTAGAACCACGAGATTTTTTATGTTAACCCTTTATCTACCTACGGTACTTATAAGCACCATTAAAATTACTTATTACAAAATTCTTTTAGTACGTCGATTAGTTGTAATACTGTTTAGAATGAGTTACAGATACATTGCTTTATTTTGTTCCAAAAGCAATATTGTTTATACAAAACAAAAATATTTTTAAAAGGATAATTTCTTTTGCCTTTGTAGCTTTTCAGCTTTCTTGGCGCTAAGGAAGGGGGATGAGAATTTTTCAATTCGAAAATATTTTTATATTGATTTTGTATGAACATCCTATTTGTATACATTTTATAATTCTACAAAATACTAAGAGAAAAATTTAAAATTAAAAATTTGAGTGGGGGCTATAAATATTGCACAAAATCCCTGTCAATTCAAATTTAATGAATCCTTCATATATTTATTTAAATGATTACGTAAATCTTTTAATTTAGTTTAAACAATTTACGTAAAATTTTCATGAATTCATTACGAGGTTAAGGTTTTCGTTATAGACAAATACTGTTTAAACATGCTTTTCTGAGTTTGTATATGATAAAATGTGTCTAAAACGGAATCACAAGGTTTAGCAAATAATTTTGTTTTAGAAAAGTGTTTGTTTTGATCCAGTAACATTTCTACGGAACGGAAGTCTAATGATGGGGACTTGTCTGTCATTGTGGAGTCAGGATTTCTGTGTTTACAGGTTTTACTGCATTTTCTGCGTGATATTATGTATACACACAATATAATATGTGAAAATGAACCATGTCTATAGCGCAATACTGTCTTAGGCGGAAACACTTCAGGATCCCGACAAGTAGGAGTATTGTATATTATAAGACAAAAACATGCTTAAAGTAGATTTTCCCTTTTTCTAGGGATTCCTGATGTATTCTTTACACAGACACTTTTCCATTTAATATACGATTCCGTTATACACAGGTTTGAAGATATTCACGGTTTTACTTCTTGATTTAAGATTGGTGTTATAATCTCTGTAACCTGCTTTAAACTGCGCCCTTGTCTATAAGAAAGTAAGGTAGAGATTTGCATGGACCGTAATTTCTTGGTCCAGGTCCGACCTGGCCCGGTGTCAGAACTAAAAGTTCGGCCCGGGCCCGATCCATTCATATTTTTTGAATTGAAAACAAACCCGGCCCGATTCAATTTTTACAAAAAGTTTCACTTTTCTAAAAAAAATAATTATTAAATGTCTTTTAAAGAATACAGCTCACATATTTATGGGCCTCCCTTGGAAAAGATTCACTCAATGAATTTATGTTTCGAAAATCCAAACGAAATTCCGTTCAAAATCTACTTTTTTTTTTTTTTTTTTTTTTTTTTTTTTTTTCCCTTTTTTGCAATTTTGCAGAAAAACTAAATTGTAGCTAAGATAAGTGTTTCAACGCCTTTGCTCATCCTATCGGCACACAGGAGGTTAACGCGATGTTCAATACTGCATTCGTTCTATACTTCAATCCTATTCTTTTTTTAAACATAAAATGAAGCTATTACAAACAGCTTAATGAGAAACATTGTTCCTACAGTGTGAATAGGCATTCATTTATCTCTCTGGATCAGAGATAGAGAGACAAAATACGATCCCCCCTCCGCCCTATCATTCACTTCTAGCTACAGCCCTGTGCATCAAACGCCCATAGACTTTACATGACCGAGGAAAATTGACGAAAACTGAGTGACGAGCAGCCTTAAGGGAAAATGTTTCAACTGGGTATTGCCATAATTGATAAATGGAATTTTCGCATTCAAATGTCCCTTTGGAGAGGTGGTAACCCCCTCTCCCGCACAAAGGGGTAGTCGTAAAAAAATCAGAGGTTATACTCTCAAGTCAGAGGGTATACCCTAGTGCGTATATACTATGGTTTTCTTGAGAAACAGAGAGGGTATACGGTGTACCTTAAAAAAAGCCAGAAGGTATACGACATATACCCCCGTATACCCTCCACTAAATCCCTGCTCCCTACTCTTTCTTGACTCCCTTCCCCTATGCCTCAAATGACCATAGACTTAACATTAGTGTAGGAAATTCGGAAGTTGAGTGACGAGCGGCCTGAATGGAAAATGTTTGAACTGGGTACTGCCATAGTTATCGAATTTTCGCATTCAAATGGTCCTTTTGGTGAAACCCATCGTCGTATAGATTCATCGCTGCGCGCACTACGTCATAATTCCCTGCCACAAGAGCATATTGATTTTGCTTTTGACAAGGGTTACTTGACTTACATATCCCATGCAGAAGCCATTCAGCTGGCTTTTTAGACCTAAAAATCTTTCTTATTTTTCTCATTTCAATTGTACCTGAGTTTATTTTTCAACATTCAAACGTCCTATTCTAATCTCCTATAGGCGTAAGCACTTTTTTTTTTTTTCTGAATTAGGCCTACTCGATCCGTCAGCAAGTTTTCACGTCGGCCATTTATACTTTTTAAAGACAAGCTTTGAAATTTTTAATCGATTTCGAAAACGATGAGTCAATTTTACTTTTGTGTAGTATACGCATGCGAGAGGTTATGTAGAAATCGTGAGGCCCGCTCAACTGAAATACTCCTTCTCCCCCCCCCCCTCTCTCTGCTGTACTACTATACGTCCCCTCTTAAGAGGCTACTTCACTCAAATGAAAAGACCCGTTCGCTAATGCTAATCCTATGGGAGAAATTTATAAAGATATCTCGGTTGCATTTTAATATTTTTAGATGATTCTTTTTGCATTGGGTGACTCAGATTGATCGGAATGCAGGCCGTTTTTTACTTTTTCGATTCTGGTTGCAGATATTTTTTAGGAGGGTGCTTTCGCTTTCCGAACCGGTTCTGAAAATGAAAGCGTCCTCGTAAAAAATAACTGCAAACAAAATGAAAAAAAGTAACTAACAGCATGCATACAGATCGATCTCAGATATCCAAAGCCAAAACATCATTTAAAAATATTGAAATGCAACCGAGATATCTGTATAAATTTCTTCCATAGGATTAGCATTAGTGAATGGGTCTTTTCATTTGATTGAAGTAGCCCCTTAAGGGTGCAAACACACTCACATAAAAACTGTCGGCAACCGTTTGCCGTGGAGATTAGGGATGGGACGAATATTCGGCCACTATTCGGTATTCGGCCTATTCGGCCCTTTTGCCGAATATTCGGTTGGCCGAATATTGAAGGCTTGTTGACCGAATACTTCGGCCGAATACCTGTAGCCGAATATTTAGAGATATCTGGCCGAATATTGCTAAAATCTCGCCGAATAGTGAAAGATATTTTGCCAAATAAATTTAAGATTTAAAGAATTTCATTTCTGCATTTTTTTTTTCTCTAATCCAAAATGCTACTTCATTCATGAAGTCATTCTCATTCTTACTTACAAAATATACAGTTATTCGATTGTTAAAAAATACACAGCCTTTCTGTATTTTTTATAAAAGTTAGTGATATTTTAGAAAATGCTGCCCAAGTTGGAGAATTAATGTACTTCATTAGGGAATGATATATTACAATTCAAGATACAAAAACACTTATAGAAAAAAAAAAGAAAGAAAACACTGCCTTATTCTAAAACACATGAATATTTATTAATGTCTGCAAATTCCATGCACAACTAAAAAAAGTTCTTATGAAATTCGTAACATATTTTCTGTAAAGTAAGAAATGAAAGAATTCATTCACAGTGTGTATTAACGAAGATTCATTTTCAAAATTAGATATCAAATATCATTATTCCAAATACAACGGTACATCTGAAGACAGAACTGGTGGCAAATTAGATATGCATTAGATGACACAACTTGCTTTATGAAGATGATTTAATAAGTATCTACACATAAATTCTAAATACTGAACAAAATAATTTTTTTCATTCTATAGTTTTCACTTTTAAATAATTTGCATAATTACTGACTTAAATATGCAACATTATTATGTCTATATTTTTAATTTACATCTTTCTTCATTCATGTTTTATGAATTTCTCTTTATCCTTTTAATGCTTGTTGAATAAGTGGAATATTGATGTTGAATATAGTATGTGCCAATTCAAAAATCAAAGATTTTGTTATCATATGCATTCTACTTTAAGCATAACCTTTTGCTATAACGGAATTTGTAATGTAAAGCTTGGCAACGATTTCAGAGCAGTCTCATTCTTACGAATTTGCTTATTATTAGGACACAAACTCTAAATGATTAAATTTACTTCATTATTTCAGAAAATATCTCCTTGTGAGTTCCGAGAGAAAGAGATTAAGAATATTATTAATTTTGGATAGAAGAAAGGATAAAAGTATCATTTGATAGTAAAAGTGAAGTACATTCTTCATATTTTAATGGAAATACCTTACCATTCTGACTTACTGAAAATCAATTTGATGTACATTAAGATAAAAGAATATAATGCAATTTCATAATTTTTTTGTGTTAAAATAAGTGTTTTAAATTCAAAAATACATTTAAAAGCACATTTAAGAGTAATAATTATTAATGAGCTCCTATTTTTTAAATTATATGTAATCAAAATTAATTTTCTTTACTGGAAAAAAATTTGTACTATTCGGCCGGCCGAATATTCGGTATTCGGCCTAAAATTTGGCCGAATATTCGGTATTCGGCTATTCGGCCAAATCACTATTCGTCCCATCCCTAGGAGATACGGTGTTTTTCATCTTTAATGACTCTCAGTTAAGGATGTTCTTAAATCAAAAAGGCTAACTTTGTGACATATGCTTTAATTTATTTTTTTCTCGGAAATGCATGAACATAGCAGGTGTTGTTATTCAGAAACTGTCTCATTGCACTCAGTTTTCAGTTTTTTAAAAAACACACTAGATTTTTCATAATAAGCCTTCAAAGTGGACACTTTTGAGCCTATTTCCCGACGAAAGCAGAAAAACCGGTCGAAAAGCAGAAGAAAAACGGATGATCGCGTGATCGAAATAGCTTAGAACTGGATAGGTAATTGAATGATCATAAAATGGAAAAATAAGTTCGATTCGAAATCGCTTCCATAGTCAGGTATTCCAATTTTATTACTTTCCGTTCAAACATGAATTTGTAAATGTGTCAAAACGTTTTGCGCTTGTTGAGCGGAGCAGTTAAAAACACCCTTAAGGGTGTATTCGAAAAAAAATATTTTTCCACCTTCAACAGCTCAAAATTTTCTGATACCATTTCAGATTCATTTTTCACAGTAGAAACATGAAACAGACTTATGTGATTTTTGAAGAGATGTATAAGAGGCCGTGTGTGATGTCATTTTTCACTCCAATAATCGGAATTTGATTTATAAACAATTACTTTCTCAGTAGGACCCTTTTTTTCGTTCCCCGATTTCCCGCCTCGAAAAAATTGGTTCAAAAAGCCAGCTTTGATTGCATTTTTTGCAATATTTTCTGCATTTATCAAAAAATCGATAATCACGGCACCTTATGTACTTTCTAAACAAGAGATTTTGGCAGCTGGATGCATTCGAGAGCAAAAATAATTCGGAAAATAAGCAATTTGAATCGAAATTCACTCTTGAAATTTTTAATCGATTTCGAAAACCATGAGTCAATTTTACTTTTGTGTGTATATGCGTGTGCATGTGTGAGAGGCCATGTTAGAAATCATGAGGCCCACTCCACTGAAATACCCCCTCCCCCTCTCTCCGCTACTTTTATACATCCCCTCGAACCCAATAGTCTCAGCCCTTCTTTCTTTTATGGGGGGAGGGGAGGATCAAACCGTCAAAGCTACAGGGAAGCCTCGTTGGCTCAACATATTTTTCTACCGAAATGGGGAGATTATACTTTTTTCTTAGGGGGGGGGGGGTCATGACCCCCTCATACACCCCTACTTGGGGTTGCGATTGGAATTGGATCTAGTACATCGTTTGATAGACGTTTTGAAACAAAAACTTTTGCTGGTACCCATTTTCAACACGATGTGGTACTACAAGTATCAGGTCCTCCCCCCTTCTCCTTTCTTACACACGACACTGGGTATAGGCAACGGTTTAATGCCGCTTTCGCAATTTTTTCCCTACTTCCTATCTCCAGCTTCGAGTGGTTTGAAAATCCAAACTGCAAAACTCCCCATCTTTGTTGAAATATATCGCTAAAAGCATCAAAAGGAGAAAGCGGTATCTCATTTCTACGTTTCGCTGTTGGGGGCAACAAGAGGTCAATTCGAGGGTCAATTGGAACTCCTCTTTAAATGTCAAACGTGTAATCAATCACTTTGGGTTAGCTTCTTTCAGAAAATGAAAGTGACACTGTCGCTGGAGTAATTAAATTGTGATTCGGGCTCTCTGAAAGAAAAAAAAAAAAAAAAAAATGAATTTAAGTATATTGGCTAATTTTATGGGCTCTGTAGTGTAAGTCACATAACTTATTAATTGCTATGCTTGTTAGCCACCGTTATTTTCGAAAAGTCTGCTTGGCCTTATTCAATTAATGAGAATGTGTCAATAAAATTAATTACATTCTTTTGTTCTATAATACTGGTAGCAAAAAACCGTAGCATGTGACTTAAACTACAAGTACTCATGGAAATAGCCTATTGAAGCACGCTGATTTTAAATCGAGGAGTGATAACTGTAAAATAGACCGATTAAAAAAGTTTTATGGTAACTTTAGAAACTTTAGTATTTTAACAACCTTTTTCATGTACATTTTTCGCATTTTTTAAGTTTACATTTTCAATTTTATTTTTTAAATTTTTAATTCCTTTAAAAATCTCGATTCATTTTACTTCCTATTTCAAAAAAAAACTAATTAGGTAATATTTAAACAATTTTTTCATAATTAAAAAAAAAACACTACTAATATTTCCTTTCCATAAACAAATATATTTACACTTGGATATTGAAAAAAAAGGGTTTATTAAAAAAACAATATTCTAATGTTAGAATAACATTATATGTGAAGAAATTACGTCATTAAAAAATTCTAACATTGAACTGCTATCAGAAGCACACCTTTATACTTTTTCTTAAATATATACAATGGCGCAAACTTTTAAAAAATATTGAGTGGTCTCAAAATAATTTTGAACAACTAAAAAAGTATTGGGTGGGATCAATTAATAATGGATGGATTTAGATGTCAAATTATTGGGTGGGCTCGCGCCCCATGGCCCCATATAAGTTGGCGCCACTGAAAATCTATATATATATATTTATATATATGTGTGTGTGTGTAGGGGAGACCGGGGCACATGTAAACAGTTCGCATTTAACATAGCTTTTTCTCATGACTGGATTAATTTTTATGAACAGAACCTAGTGATCATAGTTAGCAGAATTTTTTCTTTTTACACATGTTATTTTTAATTAAATCTCTCTTCTAGCTCTTCTTACTTTTTTTAATAATTTTATAAATTAAAATACTGTCCACATGTTCTCCAATAGCGGGGTAGATGTGAACACACGTGGCACATGTGAACACACGTAGGGCACATGTCCAACACAAGTGTAAAAAATATTCCTTAACATGTGTTTTATTTTGTTATTCATTTGTTGTCATCATTAGTTATGTTTTAAATTTTCTATATAGAAAAAAAAAAAGTATGTATAATTTTTTCTAGTTTCTGGGTGATATGTTTAAGCATAATATTCTAAAAGTAATGTAAGTAGGATGGAAGGGAAAGATTATATGACTCATTTATTGGTAAAATAAAATAACAAATAAATAGGTAATTTTTTAAAAAAAGTAAAGATTTTAAATTTTGTTTCTGGGAGATTTTAGAGAGGGGACATTTAGATAATATTTATCGAAAATCTACCGAAATGCGAAAGATTTTCACCCCTAGACTTGCCTTATTTACTCCTAAATTAATAATGAAGAAGACTATTTTAATGATCTTTTAAAATATCTATTGTAAGGCCTCCTCCTTCCTACTTTATCTTCTTTTGCTTTCAAACTATGAAGAAGTGCCTACAATTGAGATTTTGTGTAATTTATGAAAACTTTCGTAAGATTTAAGATATCATATCTATCTCTGTTCAAAATATTATATACCTAACTATTTTAGAAATGAAAGTAAGCCATCATTGCAAGTTTTGATGAAATGAAATTGAAAATTTTGAGAAGTTGTTTAATGTAATATTTTTCGTATTAACAGTCCATAAAAAACATTATTGTAAATCGTTTAGTATAAAATCGTATAGTATTATTGCACTTAAAAAAACTAAAAACATTAATTTATTTAAATAACAATTAAACGTAAACCAGCTTGTTGCTCTTTATGTACTTGTTGGCAGATGTTTTTGTGGAAGTTTCAAATAATCAAATGTAGTATGGCGAAAAGTCTTCTATTTCAAGAAAATTATAGATATTGAAACTACCATTTTTTTCTCATTAAGTTAACTAAAAGAAACAAAATCGCAGAATGATGAATGTTCACATGTGACCTGTTAGAAAAACCTGTCAAGATAAAAGCACAAATATTGCGAAAAATTCTGTTTCCACAGGTTTTCGTCCTAGCAAATGTATGTTTATAGTCTTTTTTTTTTTTTTTTTTTTTTTTTTTTTTTTGAAAGCATTATTTAACATTTCTATTTAAAACAGAATTCCGTTAAAGCCAGGCCAAATTTTTACAAGTTTTGTGTGTTTGTATAAATTTGCTCATTTATGTTATATGAATCAGAGGTCTGCACGGGCTGAAATTTAATCCGTAGTAAAAAGAATTCGGCCCGGCCCTGCCCGAATGAAAAAAATATCGGCCCGAACCGGCCCGTTATAAAAGTTAAAAGTTTTGGCCCGAGCACGGCCTGACCCGAGTGAATTTCTACAGAACATTTACTCTTACGAAATAGTTCTGACCAAAAAAATCTTATATTAATCTTTTTTTTTTTTTTTTTTTCATAGTTATAATCTTTATTTATGTAAAAGTGTCGTAGGCTGCGATATTTATATTTTTAATCAAATCCTCTATTTGTAGTATACAAATGTTTCAGTTATCATTAATCCTAGTTGTAAATGTATAACATATTTTTTTCAAACGTATTATTGTTTCCATTTTGCATGGATGAACATTTAAAAAGAAATTTAAAAGAAAATTCCAGTTTTCTGTTCAAAAGATTCCTTCATAGGCAGCAGGTAGGCTCTCCTTTCATACGTTTAACTTTATCTAATAAGCCTAGAAGTATACGGTTCTTTAAAAAGAATGAATTTTAATATTTAATTGTAAAATAATGGTTATTTGAAAGCATATGCCTTTTTTGCAAAAATTTTAGAACAAGCCAAATTTTACTGATTTTTGAACAGACTTGGCCACTTTGAGAAAATGATTTAATCTTTGAAAATACACTTCTTGGTAATTTTTAAATTCACTTCTCAACAACGTGTAAGTTTGATACATTTTCTGACTAATTTTTAACTGTAAAGGTATAAAATTGACAAGCCTGACTATTGAAGAAATTTGGAATCCAATACCTTTTTCCATTTTTGGTAAATGAGAAATTATTTGGTAATTAAGATATATATATTTGTAGAAATATAAATTCTTGTCACGTGGTTGCACATTTTTCTCTTTTATACTGCTATTGCTTCCAGATATTCTATTCAAAATGCTAACCTTAAAAGTTTTTTTTTAAATTGCTTTAATCAAAAAATGGATATGACACCATTCGATTACATAGTTTTTGAATAAAAACACCTGCTAATCTTATGTGTTTCCGAATAGAAATGAATTCAGAGAGTAGCTTCCGAGAAAGTCTTTAATAAAATGACATAGGAATATTTTCATAAATCTACTTTTTATTATATAGCTTGAAAAGTTATGATGTTTTTAACTTTTTTTTTCATTTATTCTAAACCATATTAATTTTTTAATAAATCTTTATTTGAATGTTGAAAGTCGAAGAATCTAAGTAATCATTAATGTTGTTAAAGTGTATTTCCTGTAAAATATACTTAAAAATCATTCCCTAATTATGTATGCAGTATTCCTTAATCTTTTCACGACCGCGAACTGATGTATCCGTTCATTAAGCTGCAAGTTTCACTGCAATATTAGCATTACTAGCTGTTCTGCCCGGCGTTGCCCGGGTTCACCAAAAAATAGCAAGAATTGCGAAAAAACTTTAAAAATCATAATAAAAACCTCGAAAAATTTTTAAAATGCTGCACGAATTTCGTCTAAACTTCGTTGAAAAGAGATGGGCTAGAAAATTGAAGTTGGATTATTTTTGCTAATGTGGAAAAGTCTTACAAATCGCAAAAAAACATTAAAAATCTCCTAAAAATATAAAACAAAATTAAAAAATTGCGTTTTAAAATTCGAATAAACTTTGAAGAAAAGAGATCAGAATTTAATAAATTCGGCCAAAAATTGAACCTCTAAAAAATCGAAGCGGGTCGTAAAGAAACGTAAACATCGCTTTAAAAATGGGAAAATTTTCAAAAATCACGGAACTCAAAATTTACTCTACTTGGATAAATGTTTTGAATCTAATTAATTTGATAAAGTAAAAAGCATTGAAATACGAAAAAAACTGCTAAAAAATCGCAATAAAAATCTTTAATCGCACAGGAGAAAATTTATCATATTAGCAAAGAAATTAAAAACCGAATTCCTTTTACGTATCTGAAAAAAATCGCCGTGAACTCAAAAAAAAAAAAAAAAAAAAAAAAAAAAAAGCATACTGCATTAAAAATTGCTGTAGATCAAAATAAGAGAGCAAAACAATTACCTTAAAGGATAAAAGTTTGAAACCAAACTCTTATTAGTCTAGAGATTTAAAATCGAATTCCTTTGAAAAATGTTAAAAAAAAAAAAAGACTGAGAAAGCCCAAAAATTGCATTGAAAATTGTAATGAAAGTCGTAAAACATTAAAAAATCTCTAGGGTAAAAATTCACTGTTATAATATAAAATATTGTAATCAAGAAATTAACCATATTAACCAAAAAGTTTGAAATCGAAATCGATTTCCGGATGTAAAAAAATCGCTACGGCTAAAAATTACATTGAAAATTGCATTAAAAATAGCTAAATATTTGGAAGTCAATGCTTAAAAAAATAATATTAAGGCAGGGCGGGGGGGGGGGGGGGGGGTTATGATCGAAATCATTCATAAATTACAAAATGTAGGCATGGAACGCCAAAATCATATTAAGAGACAAAACATTGCATTCGAAACATAACTACATTAAACAAAATGTTTTATATCAAAATTGGTTTCCGAATGGCAGAAAATCGCCAAGGAACTTAAAAAAATGGCTAAAAATCGTATCGAAAACTATATTAAAAATCGCTGAATATTTAAAAGTCATGGCTGTAAAAATTTAATATTCAGTCGAAAATATTGTAATCGAAAATCGTTCATGAATAAGGAAAAGTCAACACGGAACACCTAAAATCCCCCAAATTAACTAAAAATTACATTGAATATAGCATTAGAAATTGGCAAAATTCATAAAAGCGTGGAGAACAAATTGTACTATTTATGCTAAAAGTTAGAAACGGAACTTCTTTTACCGATGTCAACAACTGTCACAGAACTTGAAAAATCACTATAAAAAAGATTAAAAATCAGTAAAATTCAAAAATCTGGACAAAATTTGCCATAGTAAGATAAACATTTATATTAAATTCCTGCGGACACAATTTACCATAATGGGACAAAACATTGAAATCTGAACTCTTTCATTAGTTAATAAATATCGACACAAAACTTGCTAAACATTTTATGAAAATACGCAAAAAATCTGAATCATTGATGTCAAAATTTACTACATTAAGCTACAAATTATTTAAAAATTTCTCTTCCAATTATGAAAAAATCGCCGTGGACTCGAAAACATCTAAAAACTGTGTTCAAAAATTCATTACAAATCGTTTCAAATTTAAAAATAGCGGGGGACAACATTTACATTAAAATAGAGTAAAATAGTGTAATCTGAACTATTTCTTAAATACGAATGAAAAAATCGGCGCAAAGCGTGAGAAATAATGAAATGAATGCTAAAAATTGCATTAAAAAATCACTAAATTTCAAAATTCGTAAATGAAGTGTAAATGTTCGAAATTAATTTCCTTTTCGAAATTTCAAAAAATAGCCGTGGGATTCAAAAAACCAATACAAAACCATTGAAAAATTAATTAAAAATCGTTAAATGTAAATACATCCCGTGTATAAAAAAATATTCTAGTCGTGTAAAACGTAGCAACCTTTCTTTTTTACATAAATTACAAAAAAAAAAAAAAAAAAAAAAAAAAAAAAAGAAAAGAAAAAAGAAAAAAAAAAAAACGACGCAGAACCCAAAATATATCAAAAATCACATTGAAAATCGACGAAATTTACTATAATAGGCTAAAAGTTTAGGCTAAAAGTACGTCATCAAATGGTTTTTACTTCTTATTTTTATATGTATTTGTATTAATGTTTTTCTAAATTATCTCTTCTTTCATTATTTAACATAAAAATTACATCTATTTGCATAATTTGGCTTGTTTCACGATCGATATAATTTGGCGAAATTGGTCGACAGGATAATCACGTAGTAAAAGGAAATCCTTTATAGATAATAAAAAATCGACACGGAACACAACAATTCTTGAAAAATCGCGTTAAAAATCTCTAAAATTATATTAGATTAAAAGTTTGAAATCAACTTTTACTTCTGAATATCAAAAAATCACCAAAAAACTCGAAAAATTTCTAAAAATTGCATTGAAAAGTGCATTAGAAATCACTAATATTAAAAAATCACAGGGGTCAAAATTTACTGTAATAGGGTAAAACGTTGTAATTGGAAATATCTCATGAATGACAAAAATCCGATATCAAACGAAAAAATCTCGAAAAATCGCATTAAAATTAGCTGAAATTCATAAATCTTAACAGCTAAAATTTAATACATCAGCCTGAAAGTTTTAAGCAAAATTCCTTTTACTAATGTCGAATAATAGTGGCAAAATTTACATTAAATAATTCACTAAAAATCCAAACATCGTTGCATGAAATCCAAATAAATTATATTGAAAAGAGAACAAAATTCACTAATTTAGGTCGAAAGAATGAAACCGCTTTCCTTTTCGCTAATGTGGAAAAATCGCCTCGAAACCCACTAAAATTCGCATATGAATTAAATTGAAAAAACTGATAATCGGCCTTCAAGATGCAAAATTTCATACATAATTTCGTGCAGCGGTCTCTCCAGAGCATCGCCAGTACTTTAAAAATTTTAACATGCGTTATAAACTACCTTAAAATGTAAAACAGATCTCCTTATTACATTTCCTAATTTTGTTCGCGCCCCTCCTTTCACGCACCCTGAAATGTGTCACACCATTCTTTCTTTACATTTTTTATCATGTATTATAAACCATTTTAAAATTGAAAATAAATCACATTGTTATATTTACAAATTTTAACAAAATCGCGTTCTGTTAGTTCCATTTTCCACCACCAGATAGCGCACTCTATTCTTCAAAAACTTTATCAAAACGATACTCTGTTAAAAAACCAGGTGATATATTACTCGAGGGGGTAGCGGTCTTAAGCAAGAATTTAAGATATTTTATGAAATTGCTATTCGAAAATAGTGGTAACTAAATTTTTGACATTTTAGGTAAATTTCGCAAAAAAAAAAAAAATACTTACTTATTGCATTCTCAACAGCTCAAGATTTTGATAGAACAACTATGAAAAAAATAGATGCTAAACGCAAAAAATCTTGAAAAAGCGTTAAAAATCACATTGAAAATCGCATTAAAATCGTTAAAATCTAAAATTCGTAACAAACACAAAATTTAGGGCTAAAAGTTTGAAACGGTTTTCTTTTTGTCAATCTGAAAAAAAAAAAAAAAAAAAAAAAAAAAAAAACCGCAAAATGAGAAAAAACATTAAAAATCGCATTAAAAATTCAAAAAACGCTGTACAAATTCCGAATAAACTTTGCTGAAAAGAGAAAAAAAAATTGCTATATTGGGTTAAAAGAATGAAACCGTATTTCTTTCACTAATGGGATAAAACTGCAAAAATAACGCTAAAAATCGCCTAAAAAAATTATTAAAAAAAATCTAATCAAAAAATTGAAAATCGGGCTTCGAGGTGCAAAACTACATCTATAAAAGTACCTTCCCTCCACATTTTGTAACTCTACGTACACCAGACTCTTCAGAACAGAGCTGACACACATACAAACTTGTCTCTTTATTATTATAGATTTAAAAAAATAGCGTTCTATTAGTTCCATTTTCCACCACCAGGTAGAGCACTCTATTCTTCAAAAACTTTATAAAAACCATACTGTGTTAAATAACCTATCAGGTGATATATAACTCGAGGGTTTAGCCGTCTTAAGCAAGAATTTAAGATAGTTTATGAAATTGCTATTCGAAAATAGTGGTACCTAAATTTTTGACATTTTAGGTAGATGTCACAAAAAATACTACTTATTGCATTCTCAACAGCTCAAGTTTTTGATAGAACAATTATGAAAAAAATAGATGCTAAACGCAAAAATCTTTAAAAAACGTTAAAAATCGCATTAAAAATCGTTAAAATCTAAAATTCGTAACAAACACAAAATTTAGGGCATTAGGCTAAAAGTTTAAAACGATTTTCTTTTTATCAATCTCAAAAAATAGCCGCAAAATGAGAAAAAACACTAAAAATCGCATTAAAAATTCGTTAAAAATTCAAAAATCGCTGTACAAATTCCGAATAAACTTTGTTGAAAAGAGAAAAAAAATTGCTATTTTGGGTTAAAAGAATGAAACCGTATTCCTTTCACTAATGGGATAAAACCGCAAAAATAACGCTAAAAATCGCCTAAAAAAGTTATTAAAAAAAATCTAAACAAAAAATCGAAAATCGGGCTTCGAGGTGCAAAACTACATGTAAAAAAGTACCTTCCCTCCAAATTTTGTAACTCTACGTGCAGCAGTCTCTTCAGAACAGCGCTGACAGACAAACATCCTTCTCTCTTTATTATTATAGATTTAAATTAATATAATTCTACAGACATAATCCAATTTTAATAAATTAGTTTATGATTATAAATCTCGATGTTTTTAGACCTATGTGTAATAAAAAATTGTATATCATGTTGGAGAAAATACATTTTTTTTTTTAATCTTTTAAAAACACTTACAGAGAAAAGCCCCACCAGTGGCTGCGAGGTTCTAACCTCCATAGTAGTAGACGGTATGCACTGAGTTCGAACCCAATCGCGAACGACGGCCTAACTGTTCAGAGTTTTCCGTGGTTTTCTACAAACCTTGCGTAAATACGGGTTAGGTTCCCTTAGAAAGATCCCCCACGGAGGGCGTCCCACCCATTAGGGCCTATATCCCACTGTGTAGAAAATTGGCCGACATTCATACAAACAAACACTTACAGAGAAAACAACATTACAATTTTGTCTTTTTGCTCGGCTGTCAAAAGGATTAAAGGTACTATTTAAAAGAATCTTTATTGTATGTTAAGTAAAATCAAAAATTTTTGTAGAAATTGAGTCGGAACATATTTCTACAAGACTTTGAGAATTTTTTTTTATTAAGTTAGAACTTTTTTTCCCGATTACACAGTGCATCAAACATAACAAATATAACGGTTGTGCATTCAGTATTTTTTAAATAATTTTTAAAAACATGAAATGAATAATTTTGGATTTTTTCTTAGTTTTCGCATGTGGTTGAACTTTTACTTATTTATTTATTATTATTTTTTTTAGATATTAAATTTTTTAAAAGTTTAAGTGCATGTGTGTGTGCACGATGACAGGAAAGTGTGTGTATGGGGGGGGGGGGTGATCTGTAAAACAGGAGTGCAAAAATGTGACACCTTTAAAAAAGTGATCAGATAAAAGTGACAAGAAATTGATAAATATTGAACTTGTCGATAAATAAGTTATAAAAACTAAAGTAGTAACAAATGTCTCATTTATAAATTCTCGCAGGCCAACAGTTCCCAGCCAGGGGTACGATATACCCATGGGGTTACGTAGCGAGTTTGTTAGAGGTACATGACAATAGTTTCAGTAATGGCGGATAATAAAGCAACATTATCATTTTTTAAATAAATTCTTGTTAATGAGTATCATTTTTAATATTTAATTTTATTTATTTGTACAATTATTTTTATTATAAGTTGATAAAGTATTCCTTTTTTAAAATCAATTCTTGTTGATGAAAGTAATTTTTAATATTTAATTTTATTTATTTATGCATTCACTTTAATTCTATTACATTGAATTAATACAATATCATCAATTTTTAGTTAAATTTTTGTTAACGAGCATAATTTTTAACATTTATGAATATGAATTATGAATTATTTATTATTTATTATTTATTATTTATTATTTATTATTTATTTATTATGAATTATTTATTATTTATTATTATTAACTATTATTATTATTATTATTTTATATTATATATTACATAAATATAATATGAACTATAATAAAATATCAATATTTAATTGTATAATGACAATAAAAAGTAATAACTATATAATATATTAATTATTATATAATTAAAATTATAACTAATCAAATTATAAATATTATTAAAAAATAAATATAGGAGATAAATCCGAAGCTTACGGACCCCTCACTCCACAGAAGAACAAGGAAGACGGAATTAAAAAAATACATTTAAGTACCTAGTGTTTATATTCTTATTCTCCGTACCTCACAAAATTTTTACATGAAGCCATGACAGATTTTGATATAACTTTTAAAGCGCCCCCCCCCCCTCCTGTCATCTCAGTCCCGAAAGAGCAATGACACTCAAATTTCAAAAAATCGTCTCAATATTGCACTTATATTCTAATATTAACTATTTGTATTATTATCAGATTTATCTAAATATGGGTATTACCACGAGCACTTATCGTGTAAGTCACATCATTATTAGTAACTGCTAAGGTGTTGGCCACCGTTATTTTCGAAAGGTTTACATCGCTTTATTGAATTAATGAAATATCTCTGACAAAATAAGTCACATATTTCCGTTCTAAAATACTGGTATCCAAAATCGTAGTATGTGACTTACACGACATGCGCTCATAGAAATACCCATATATGCTATGTAAAAAGCATATTTGGGCAAAAAGCATAAAAAGCGCTTTTTTCCGTAATTCATTTCAGTCTGTACTCTGAAAAATACTAATTTCATGCAATTCAAGATTTATTTTACCATGTATGTAAGATTGTATATAAATGATTAAATAAAGATGTAATTTATTGTCATCGATTCTGTTCTACAAACCCAGTTTTATTGTACGCGTAGTCCATTTTTATTTAAATTAAAGATTGAGCAAAAATGTAAGCGAAGAAATAAACTATTTATTTATTTATTAAATGCTTTCTATCATCTTAGATACATTTTATGTGCCAAATATGCATCCTGATAATTTCCATTCCAGGCTTTTTCTTTCAGTATAAAGCGTCAATCTCACACTGAAAAAAAAAAAATATATATATATATATATATAGATATGTATACCACCTTCCATCTAGAACGGATAAGTAGTCATTTTCTAAATCCCTTAACTAGAAGTATAGATGTCCGAGTTATGCGAATAAGGTAAAGAAATAAACCGAATCGACAAAATGATCGAGGATTTCTAGTCAACAGTTTTCTAGAGGATGAAACTGTATATTATATTATGAATCGTTCGAACTGCGAGAAATTATAGCTTGATTTCTGGAATTGATTCATAAATTAGAATTATAGTATAAATCATTTCTCGTGTTCGCATTTATTTACCAAAATTTTTAAATAATTTTGACAACGATAATATAGGGAAACGTTCTAGAATGTGAATAGCGGATTCAGACATAACTTACGAGAATTTTAATATTGTTTGGTCTTGGGTCTTCTACCGGAAAAGAAAAAGCATAGCCAAAAGTTCAAGTACATAAAGAGCAATGTCGGACAAATGGAAGAAAAAACTTTTTATTAATAGTCGAGAAATTTAACGGTACGTACAAATTTTGATTCTTACTTTTACAAATGTAAAATCAGTTGCTCATATGTGTTTCTTAATTACCGAAAAAATTGGGAAAATTCTATGTAGAGATGGATCAGATATTGAATTTGTGGAATACAGATATTCGACACTAGTTTTTGTGTATGTTTATTTACAAATGGTATCGCCGAACATCTGGCGCAACTAGAATTATGCTTTAGAGGGGGCTAGCATATTTTAGATGTCTATATTTTCCTGATCTAGCCCGAAATGCATAGCTGCCAACATCTTCCTTTTTTTGGCCCGATAAAATTTTATAGTAAATTTTAACATTTCAAATCGCCATAATCCGCCGATTAAATAAAGTAAATATTTCTATTAAATATTTTCGCCCTCCCTCCAAGAAAAAAGAGCGAGAGTCGGCAGCTATGGGAATGTCTGGCGAGCTCGGGCCGATATTTTTTTAAACATTTTATTAAAATGGACGAGATGTGTCGTTCCTGGACATACATTTTTACTTTCTTCTATCTTTACAAGAAGAAAGTATTGGATTCATGAAAATTTTCGACTTCCGGTTTTCGACGGATTTATACGTTTTAGAAGGTCCTGAACACGTTTTGACTATTTTTAGAAAATGTCTGTCTGTGAGTCTGTCCGTCTGTCTGTCTGTCTGTCTGTCTGTATGTGACAAGAAATTTGTGGGCGCTCTATCTCAAGAACTAATGCTCGAAATTTCATAAAATTTTATATTCAGTTAGACCTTGATATGAATTAGTGCCTATTGGTTTTTGGTGAAAATTGGCCTGCAGGTGGCGCTGCTGTACTACGTTTTTCATGATTTTCAAGATTGCTATATCTCAAGAACTAATGCACAGAATTTCACCAAACTTCAGATTCTGTAACCCCTTGAAATACATAGACGCTGATTAAGTTTTGGTGTAAATTGGCCAGCAGGTGGCGCTGCTGTGCCACGTTTTTCATGATTTTCACGATAGCTATATCTCAAGAACTGATGGACAGAATTTCACCAAACTTCAGATTCCGCGATACCTTGAGATACTTAGCCACTGATAAGGTTTTGGTGTGAACTGCCCTATAGGTGGCGCTGCTATGATACATTTTGCACGATTTTTGCGATAGCTATATCTCAAGAACTAATGCAAAGAACTTCATCAAATTTTAGATTCTGTTACACTAGAATATATAACATAATTAGACGCTGATTGCATTTTGGTATTAACCTTGCAACAGGTGGTGCAGCTATGCTGCATTTTGCACGATTTTTCCGATAGCTATATCTCAACAACCAACGCACAGAATTTCATCAAACTTCAGATTTTGTTACAAAATTACATATATAATTACACGATGATCAGGTTTTGTTATAAATCCTTCAACTGATGGTGCTGCTGTGCTATATTTTACACGGTTTTTTTTAAAAATAGCTATATCTCAAGAACTAATGCACAGAATTTCATCAAACTTGAGATTATTTTACACCATAACATAATTAGACGCTTTTTTACGTTTTGGCATAAATTGTCCAAGATATTATGTTGCTGTGCTACGTTTTGCAAATTTTTTGTTATAACTATATCTCAAGAACTAATGGACGAAATTCCATCAAATTTCAGATTCTGTTAGGTCTTGACATAAACAAATGCTTATTAGGTTTTATTATAAATTACCCAACATGAGGCACAACTAAGCTCATTTTCTCAGAATATTAATTAAATTTTGCGTTTTAGGCTTTTCGGATACCAGAATCTCATTAGGCTTGGTCAAATGTTCGAGGAAATTCGATAGTGGGTAACTTTGGGGACACCACGTTTTTTTTTTAAATATTAAAATGTACTTATGAGATAGAAGAAAGTTTTGGGATTGACACATCCAACTAGTTTTCTATGACTTGATATAGAACGAAGACTAATTATTGGAAGGTGGAGCAATCAGAGAAATGTGAGGGAGGGGCTAATTCTGAAGGCTTAAACCTCTTTGATAAATAAAAAGAAAATATTGTTTTAATTTTTAAATATTATAAATGCTGATATTGCAAATTTCACTAGAAAATTTAAAAATAAGGAAAAATTGTGAAAGGAATACTGTTTTTCAAAATTTATATTTTTCAGAATATATTAAAAGTAGTAAAAGTAAATTTTCGTAATTTTAGAAAATTTTAAATAGTTAGTTTAATCTTGCGGTCTGGGAGGGCTTTCAGCTCCCTTAGCGCCCACCGTGGGTGCGCTAATGTCGCCAAACGATAATGAAGGTAGAAATAAACAAATTGTAACTTTATCGGTACAAAAAATTTAACTTTATCGGTTAAGCAAAGCAAGTGATCCCCCACTGAGAGATAATACTGCTGTTATTTTAATATTTTGAGGCTTTAATATTTTGTTATTTTATTACTAGTTCTAAAATCTGCTTTTGAAGGGCAGGGAATAATAAGTTCTGGTTTAATAAACCTTAACTTCCTATTCCCTGCTATTCTGGTTTACAAACCATAATTTACAGTTATGCAGATTGGGCCATTTTCAAAATATCACCTCAAGCCCATTTCTTTGTAGCTCAAGAATCCAGAACTTACAGCAATGAAATTTAGGCCATTATAAAAATCTAGTCTAAAAACCATATTTTCTAGTTCGGTAAACATAAATTTACAGTTTTAGTGTTTAGATCTTTTTATAAATCTAACGTAAAGCCTATTTTTTTTTTTTTTTTTTCGTAAAACCAGAATTTCCAGTTGGGACATTGCTTTCTGCTTCAGGAAACAATATTTTGTAGTCAAGATGTCTCTAAACTCTAGTTCTAATATCTGTGTTGGAAAGTCAGGGAGCAGGAAATTCTGATTTTTGAAAGTACAATTTATAGTTATGAAATTTAGTTATTTTGAAAATTTAGCAAGGAACAGTTATGAAATTTAGTTATTTTGAAGATTTAGCTTGAAACCCATTTTTTTTTTTTTCTTCTAGTTCAGGGAAAGTTTTGGACTACTCATTTAGAATATTAACTACAACTCTCAAGCCAAAGGAATTAGAGTTTATAAGGATGACATGGAACTATTTTTTCTAGAGCCACAATTTATTTTCTAGATACCAGTGACAGATTTTTTTTTTCAGTGCATTGAATCTCTTGTCTTTATTCTTTTAAACAGAATCGTCCCTAGCGAAGGCAAGGTCGGATGCGAGAACTTTTACAAGGCTTTTTTTTCTTCTAGAGTCTTATATCCAATCGGTTCAGGTTGATATTAATTTTGGGGAGTTTCGTTTACCTGAATAAACTCTTTTAGTCTCACTTCTCTGTTTATCGTTCAGAGTTCGTTCTCGGAAACTGTGTAAGTTAAAGACTTAAAATTTTGTATACTTATAGTTGAATATCTCCGATGTGAAGCAAATCATAAAATTTCGAAAATTTCTTACATAATCTTAATTAAATGGATTAATTTAATCCCATCCGACCATTTCTGTGATTTAGATTTTAAAACAGAACCTTAATTTCTGATTTCATTGAGCAGATTAGGTGGCTCAGTGGTAGCCCATTTGTTTGCTATTCAAAAAATTTTTAAAGCTGGGCATGGGAATTTAAAAATTTCAGCCCAGAATAAATTTAACAATTCTAACTTTTTTTTTTTCTCTTTTTGTCATTTTAATTATTTAACTGATTTGAACGCAAGACACAAGGGCAAGTAGATTTTGCTCAGCCATCACTCGAGGCTTTTTGACACCACCTAATTTTTACAAGTAAATTTCAAGCTATTTAATGGCAAAAATGTTTAGACTAATGTTACGATTTTTTTAGTTTAAAAAAAAGTGCTATTTATCACATATTTTCACTTTATTGTACGTAAAAAAAGAATCAGTTAAGTGGTTAAGATTAAAATTTGTTGAAAAATATTTGATCAATTACAGTATAGAATTATCGGAACTCCAATTATCAGATCAACCTATTTCTCTCGGAAAGAAGAAAAAAAAAAAACCTCCCGTTATTTAAACAGTCTACTTCTTCCCTACCATCACCATCCGAAAAAAAAAAAAAAAAAAAAAAAAAAAAAAAAAACGGACTTCAATTTATTTATTAGCTTGTAATACTAATTAAAAAAAAAAAAAAAAACTGAAAGTAAATTTGAAAATGAAGGATCCGAATTTTTCAAAGCGGGAGATCTGGGAACGAAAAAAAGCGTCATACTGAGAAGATAATTGTTATAATGCAGATTCAAAGAATCTTAAGCTATGAAGAAGTTCTTGGGTGGTTAAATAGTGAAGTACAACAACCTGGAAATAAGATTTTAAATGATGACAAGATTGTAGATGATAATTATGAGGAAAAATAAACTGAAGAAAATGAAAACGAATGCTCTGAAAATAACGGTAGGCGGAAAAAAGAGCACCGGAAAAAAGCGTCCCCGGAAAAAAGCGTCCCCGGAAAAAAGCGTCCCCGGAAAAAAGCGCACCGGAAAAAAAGTCCCTTTTTATAAATCACATATTTAAATAAGTCTGATAATAGTACACATGGTTAATCTTAGAATATAAACATTAGATTGAGACGGTTTTATGAAATTTGAGTGTCCTTGCTCTCTCGGGACTGAGATGGGCGAAGGTGGGAGGGGGGGGGGGGCTTTAAAAGTTATCTCAAAACCTGTTATTGCCTCAATGAAAAAAAAAATTGTAGGATACGAAAAATAAGATAATAAACACTAGGTACTTAAATGATTTTTTTTTTTAATTCAGTCTCCCTTGTTCTTCTGTGGTGGTGGTTGGGGGGGGGGGGCGATTGTCTACAAACTCTGAATCTATCTCTTACATTATTTTTTTATATTATTTATAATTTGATTATTTATAATTTAAATTATACATAATTAATTAATATATTATATGATTATTATTTTTATTATTATTATCAAATTACATATTAATATTTTATTACATTTTATATTATATATTTATACTTATACAATACATATTAATTAATTATTAATATATTAATATAATATATTAATAGTAAATAATTAATAATATAATTAATAAATTAATAATAATAATAATTATTATTATTATTAATATTAATAAATAAATAATAAATTAATAATACATAATTATAAATTAAATATAAAATTAAATAAAAAAATAAAAAAATAAATATTATTAAATATTAAAGATTATACTCATTAACAAAAATTTATTTAAAAATGATAATATTTTATTAGTAACTCATAGTAATATCAACTCATACATATATTTTTCATTCAGCCACCCTTGTTCTTCTGTGGGGGATGGGGGGGGGGGGGTGAGCCTACGAACTCCAAATCTATCACTGCTCTAGACGATACCATTTTTTCTGAATGTTTTCTAGAATTTAGGGAAAAAAGTGACTGGAAAAACAAGAGCGCAAAAAGTGATTAGTAAAAAGTGACAAGAAATTGATAAATATTGAACTTGTGGATAAATAAATGATAAAAACTAAAATTGCAACAAATGTCTCATTTATATCATTCTCGTAGGACCGCGGTTCCCAACTTTTGATACGCGTACCCTTGGATAAAATACACTTTTTTGCTGTTATGTTCAGTTGAAAGATATAAAAATGATGTAAAAGAGAAATTTATAAAACAACTAAAATGTCAACTACTTCAAATTAATCTTTAAATGAATTTAGGTTTGTTATTTACATTAATGAAAAACAGATCACATATGTATATATTTTTTACATCCACA